>JAPSES010133505.1:0-15259 GCA_029822895.1 Maxillicosta whitleyi
GACAATGAGACATCATTTTCACACATGGTTTAGCCTCCATAAAGTCCAGACTCTAATTTAGGATGTGATGAAGACTTCGATTCTGCATCATTAATAATCAAAAAATGAATGAAACTATGGACGGAAACAATATTATGAACCTTATTGTGACACTATGTAGGAATTATGTGGTTAAAAAAAAAAAAAAGATGTGACAGTGAATGTTTCCTGGAATCAGAACTGAAGATGATGCAGTTAAATATTGTACATTGTTTATAGCATTAAGATACAGATTGAAAATCCTTAGACTACCAATAACATACGAGTTGTATAGTCAGAGAAGCAGAGAACAGACTGTTTTTCTTGACTGCAAATCACCTCTAACTTTTTTTTTTTTTTTTTTTTTTACACTCAAATCACAACATGACATTGGCAAAGTCGGAGATTAAATCAACCCAACCCCACTCCCAAACTACTCCTATCTCTTTCCTTTCATGTTGTTCCAACGCTGTAATACATGTTTGTATTGTAAATATAATCCTTTCACAGCTCCCCATCAGAACACTGGAGTATTTTACTCAGATTCTCAGATTAGACTTATTGTGAATACGTCATACATGCCTGCTCCACCTTAGCAACAGTTTTGTTTTTTTATTGCAGTGTTGTTACAAAAGAAAACCTGATTCTTTATCCAAAATGTGTCCTCACATGCCCTATTCATGTCCATCATTTTTCAAAGGGTAAAATAGGATCTCTCATAATGTCTTTTTAGAATTTCTCACACTGGTGAAATGAAGTAATATTCATATATCGACTGTGGACAGGTTGAGCAAACTTAGTTCAATTAAGTCAGTTTCATGTTCTTTTAATACTATTTAACTGTTCCATTTTTTATACAAACGTAAGGTAAAAGAGTTTTGTGAAAAGCCAACGCAGCAGAGTCATCAGGTGATGCTTGACAGCAGATGACAGTAAAAAACATGTTCCAACAAAACCTTATGTTTGTCTGAAAAATGAAGTTAAATTTGCACAATCTTTCCACTCTGCTACTTCATACCTTTAGGATTTTTACAGCACTAAACAACATGTGTCCCAATTGAACTGATGGACCACCTATAATAAATAGCTTTATTTTGATGATGTCACCTTGTTTTGAACTTAAACCTTCCTCTTAAATGTAATGATGATCATATCTGAGCCTATAAGAATAATATTAACGTTGTGCCAGTACATTATTTTGAGCTGTTGTATATTATTTTTTGACATTACAGTCGAAGTCATTACTCTGAGGGATTTGTCTGAACAAAATGAAAGATGCAAATGATGAAGTGTTAAGTGACTTGATTGAATATGATACTCATTTTTTATCTAAATAATTATACTGTACTTCTCTGCCTCCTGCTTCATCTCACAAGATAGCGTCAGTTAGCTCCAGGCCATGTCACTATATTAGATGGGAGGACATATTAGATGTTACGGTGGTGGGAAACAAACATTCAGTGCTTTCTTTTAATCCCCACTGGTCTTTTATGTTTTAGAGCTATCAGATTTTAGATACTATACTTTCTCAATTGCCTTTTTTTTTTTTTTTACTACAGGCTGTCTACAGCACACACATGTTTTTCTGACTCAGCTGTATTCATTTCAATGGAAGCGGAACAATGGAAAAATCTGCAACCTATTGATATTTTGGTTTTCATAACTTAATGCCACACTGACGTACAGTGAGTAACACACCCAAATGTTCTGCTACAGACTCGCCTTAACAAAACCTCCTCACTGCTAGCTGGGACATGCAGCACATCAAGGCAAAGAGATGGAAACACAAAGAAAGCAAGAAAGAAAAAAAGCAAGAAAGAAAAAAAGAACTTTGTATACTATATTTGCACTGTATACTATATTACTATATTTGTTTTAATAAATGAATGACAAACTCGAGAGACATGGTTAAAATTGACCTTAACCGTGTGTTGAATCTGTCGAGTCTGCTTAGAACCCCCCAATAGAAAACACGCAGCATAGTTATTTATCATCACCATGGTCGTCAGGTCAGAATATTTTTGCAAATACAATCCACATGCTTGACTGTAGTGTCCAAGATGCAAGGTGATACACGATGATCTTTACCAGCTTGAATCATTCAATACAAATCATTTCCAGTGCTGAGTCTTACAAATCAATCTGAAACTGTTGTGTCTAAAACTGACAAAACCACATTAAATTTATTAAATTTATTGTGGTTTACAACAAATTCTCTCAGTTCTTTTTTTTTAATCTTCAGAGGACGACAGTGGGAGAACCACATGATATTTTACGGTGTAGTTGCATCTGTCCTGTTATGAATATATGTGGTGTTAGAGGTTACAATTTTCCCACAATTCAGTAAAGTGAGGGATTTCCTTCACCCCACAGCATATTCACCATCTAATCATCAGGACCCAAGGGTGCGCATAAATACAACCTCATACACACTCATTCTGTCTCAGAGAGGGGTTGGGGGGGGGGGCTTTCAGACAGCTCACAAAATCCCAGACTTTGCATTCACTGTTAAAAAAAAAAGGGTCAAAAAACAACAAACATTCCAGAAATGCTTGTGCAGTTGACTGGGTGATGCCTTTATATGGAAACTGGTAAACTTTGGGGTCAGTTAACCCTCTCCTGGTCAGACTAAAATGTTAATGTTTCCATTGTGTCTCACCCAGTGTGAACAACAAAACATGTGGTAGTGATAGAGTTGCATATACACAACTGTGCAACACCTGCAGGATATAAATATTCAGAATTAAAGGGCCTTCATCATTTTTTAATCTGTTCCTCTCTTTATACAGTTCATTCTCTTAACTTCCTGTCTCCTCCACCACTATTTGAGTTTGGGATGTGCTTATACATGACACCATAAACAATAAAGCTTTCAACCCCAACCATAATCCTCTCCTTTTGATAGCGTCATGCCATACCCATGATGCACAGGGCAAACAGCAACAGAACAGGAAGTGGACTGAGCACAGGAAACTCTCCAAACAATGCAAAGTAAACTGTCATGGGTAAATATAGAATTTGAGAGTCCAGCAGTTATAAAAAGAGAACAGAACATTACTTTTCTTCTATGTAGCAGGAATTTGGATTAAAAGAAACAACAAAAAAGAACATCAGGGTGTCTGTTTACATTGTTTTCATATAATATACTTGTTCTGTCTAATGTGAAGCATAAAAGTTGAGGCCGAGCACGTAAAACATTTGGGTGAAATACACAAAACGAGCAATGAAATCCAAAGATTAATAAATCTTTATCCTCTGTACCTTAAAGAAGTTTTTGATAGCTGGAATGTGGTTGGCACATTCTGTCCTTCTGTAGTCATCAACGTTTTGGCCAAGCTGTGGACAAACACAGGAAGTAGACACTCACATTCATATCATACCTTTGTCTGAGGAGACAATAAAACCAAGAGGAAGAGAGGGCGAGGAATTCGGAGGATTCAGATTTATATAGCTGAGTCTAATCTGTGTTTCATAAAACTGACTATTATCCATTATCACAATAAATATGTAAACCGCATACTGTAATCACATACGGTATATGGGGAAAACACACAAAAGGATGAAAATTGGCATCTTGAAATAGGCTTCATACTAGTTTCATAAATCTAAATATTACAGTGTTTAACAAATGTATTATTCCACCACCACCTGGTATAAGGTATATAATTTAACAGTATTTTGCCATAATTTAACAGTATTTTGTGTTTCTACAATGGTTAATCAATCTATACATGCAAGATCTTTAAAGCTAAAATATAATTGTTGTTGCTATTCATATATTTTCAAGTTTGTTTTCCAAAAATGCAAAGGGAAATCAGCAGAAAATTATTTTTTTAGCTTGCATTCCTGTACAAAACTACATAAAAACAATGGCAGCAAAAATGTAAAGCGTTATCTGCACCAAAGGTGGTCACACAAAATATCAAAATCAAAAAACAAGGACAATTTTGTTATTCTAATTGGTAATTTTTTACATGAATAACAATTAAATTGTTGATTTGAAACAAGTTTTTGCTAAACTATGAAATTATTTATGTTGTTTTCATGACAGGTGGTCTAATACATTTGTTAAGCACCATATATACTAAAAATAACAATGGACAGAATGTGTTTTTGTATTAACACAACATTCGATAAAGTCAATATAAAATGTTAGATTGCATAAGAAGTCTCAAATTTCTTAAGATGACAAATATGAGGCATTAACACTGTTATAACAACAGGCCCTGACAATATTTTTCACTTTTAAGATGCCTGTGTCAAAGCATGTCCACAGAATGTGAATAAGCCAAACAGCTTTAAGAAGCTCTAATGCATTTTTCAGGATTATAAGGCCAGAGGTTTGTCTGTATGTGACTATTTAAGTTGTTAAACAAATTATTGAAGCTACTTAGTGACTTTGTTGACTCTAATTTACCATGTGCATGTTGTGTGTGTGCGTGCTTCTTAAAATACCTTATTTTTGAATGTATTTACAAAGTGCTGCTAAGTGTATTATAAGATGACAGACTGATGCATAAACTAAGCCCTATGACTCCAACTGCCACTCACCCACTTAATCATAGCAACCCGGGTGCCCCCTGTCTCTGCATTCCCCATTCTGCACAGTCCATACTGAGGCTTGGCGATGTGAAACTTCCCTGCCAGCTCCGCCACACCACCCGCTGTGAGATAAAAGAAACAGACCAGTTGGAAGAAACAGATGAGGAGTGGATAATGACAGTGTGACAGCAAAAAATGTTACTTTTGTTTTACTGTTTTAATGTCAGAATGTTACTGCATACCACAACACTTTACTTCACCTTTTAGCTTTAATATGCTGTATATAACATTTAGTTTAATACAGGGGTGTCAAACATATTTCTTGCAGGCGCCGCCTTCAGCCCAATTGGATCTCAAGTAAAATACTAGCATCATATTAAGCAACCTATAAATAATGGGTTTTTGTCTTTGTTTAGTGTATAAAAGCTAACAAAAAAATTACATTTACAAACTATCCTTTAACAAAAAAACATGTGAATAACCTGAAAAAACTGAAAATTGTAAGAAAAATAAGTGCAGTTCTACGAATATTATGCCTCAACGTATCATTTATGCATGTGCATTACACACAATGTTACACAAACATGTGGTAACAGGTAAAGTTAGAGTTTAGAACTTAAATAAGAACAATTTCCATTCCAATTTCTCATTTGCCCAGGTCATTGTCCTTATTGGCAATTCTTTGAGGTTCAGATGGATTAGATTTGTTTCAAAAGACCAAAACTAGTTCAACTCGTGGAATTATTTTACTTTAGATCATATTGGTCTGTATGTGGAACCTGAGCTTAAATAAGTCTCACACCTTTGATTGTTAATATCTTCAGTGTAATTTTTGTACTTGGCAAATTCATCCCACAGGCCAGATTGGATCTTTTTTTTGGCAAGATGGTTTTGACCCCAGGCCCCATGTTTGAGACCCCTGGTTTGTGGTCGTGTTCATTATTGTATTTTCCATCTAATATTATCCCTCCAATCAAAATTACTGACTGTGATTTTAATAACCAGTGTCCACATAAAAAGAAAATGAGCATATTTTAAGAAAAAAGAGGCTGACAACTTTCACTCTTTGTAGAATGTCAGGAATTTTGAACTTTGCATTTTACACCACATATGACAGTCCTCCTTACCTCCTGAGTCAGCCAGTTTGAGCTTGTTGCTGACTCCATCATATGTGAATAATGCCCTGTAGACATACAGACACACACAAAGGTCATCTACTGAGAAATGTGTATGGCAATGACATGACAGACAGATTTTGAAGATTTAACGGTTCAGAAAACTATCAATTGAAACAGCTACTTGTCTAAATTCCATGTGTTTAAGAGTAATGGCACGTCCAGAGCAATCCTAATCATGCTTTAGGACATCTGGTTACACAAGGTTTCAGTGTCAGTCACTGTGCCTCGAGGACATTCACAAATACATACATGCATGGTTGGATGTTTAACTGTGCATACTTTGACTGAATCAAAGCATGCTTCAAAGTAGGTAAACATATCTCTGTAACGCAAAGTCAAATTCTGGGACCATGCATGTGTTTTTGTCTTTGTATTCCTATTCTTGTTACGTTGAGGCCTGAGAAGTTCATATAAAACAGACTTAACATAATAGTATGGACATTCAAAGTATTTGCTTCACAGATGGACAACGTCTACATGTGAAAAATATAGCCAGTGTTGTTCATTGCCACAGGGTTTCTACCATTTTGCAGGTGAAAACCTGTCCCACCGCACCCTTCTGTCAGTCAAATTGCAGGTCACTGTGGCAACTCATGTTTTGACTGAGAAAATACTATTCTGCCAAAGTGAACTGCAATGGCATGAAAATATGTCAGTACAATATGTAGGTCTGCTAAATGCAGCCAACTGGCCCCAAACTTCATTTTAAGTATATCATTATGCCATAAATATCCACGATCAGCTTTTATCTATACGTTTAACTAAAAAAACAAAACAAAACAAAAAAAAGACAGAACATGCCAACATGCTATTAACATGACAGACTCCCCCTATATTCCTGATCTATGTGTCTGTTTGAAGCCCAACTGGAGGCAAACATGTGTGCAAGCGTAGGTGACACTACAAGGTGGCCTGCAGAGAGATAAACTGCTGAAGTGTAAGTGTGTGTGTGCATACAAGTGTGTGCTTGTGTTTGTCTGACTGCGTGTCAGTGTAAATTTCTCTCTGCGGGACTCCTGGGGGTGTGTCAATAACATCTGGAGCTGGGTAGTGAGAGCATAAGGCCATGAGCAGCTATTACAAAAGGCCAAAGGTGAATGTGGTGTGTGTTTGTGGATGTGTGTTCGCATATGTGTGGGAGAGTAAGCGCCTGACAGTGTATGACAATGGGTTAGTATGGGCAGAAAATGGAAAGAACCACAGGAAAAGTGGATTAAGTTTATGAAAGCAAGCCTCTGTAGCAAATACACAGACCATCACTAAAGCGCTGTCAGACAACAGGTTCACTAATCTGATCAGAATCTCAATTACTCAGCTATTGCTTCATAACAGCAAGTTTCTGTTTGTACAAAAGCAAAGAGCAACACAAGTCAGTGTGTGTGTGTGTGCGCACTGAAGACACAATAACCTTATTGTCTGTGAGTTAAGCAAGTCTTACTCTTGTGAAGTGTAAATGCCAATAATGCTGACAAGTGTCCTCAGTATTCATCTTTTTAAGTGTTAAATATTACCAGATAACAAGATATTGTGATTCTTAGAAACATTCGCAGAATTACATGAGCTTTGTTTTACCGAAATCAGTCAAATCTCACTTAGCCTCCAGGGATTAGTCACAGCCACAATAACTACAGAAACAGTACAATCGACTCCCTCAAAACCACATCTACTGATCTTTAGTCACCAAGACATTCCTAAAGGTCACTGTTCACGAGCAGCCGTGGTCAAAGGTCACTGTGCCTCTGAGGGACTTAATTGCATGTGCAAATTCTCCACCCACATGAAACAGGCTTGCACATGAGGGTGCTGTAGAGGAGCCTTTGTTTTGTCAGAGCTTTGACTGAGATCGAGCTTGCAATGATCCTATTTTCAGACATTTTTCTCCCTGGGAATTTATTTAATCCTCATCTAAAATACTAACAAAGTCAAGAGGTTTACAATCAGTCCATAAACACAACCAAACAAAACAAATACTGGTGTCACTTTAAGAGAAGCAAAGCTGGATCATACTCCACTGTAAAATGTCCATGGTATCTATCTCCATCTAATTAACCAAAACAAGATGATATATCTCTGAAATGTACCACAAACTAATAACTTTTTAACGTGTTCAAGTTACATTGTACACAACTGTGGGTTTTGTTTTTTTCTTCAGAGACTAATCCCAACAGCTATGTAGTCTCCAATTGTTTTATAAAAAGATTATCTGCATAGTTGAAAACTCTGATGAATTAATTCTGGGAATTTGCTGAGTAAATGAGGAAAATGTGCCAACTGTGTTAAACATGCTCCTTGCAGACATGGCATTAAAATAAATACTGCCATGAGATGCAGAAAACACAGTTGTAGATCCTGTTGTGATTTTCTACTTAAATTGTAAATATGCAACCTGTAACATCCACGCATGTTTGTGTGCTTATGTAATGTTTATGGGGAACTCTGTGGTCTTATAACACTAGCTGACTCTTTATAATACTGGATAGTTTTACATACTTCTGCTGCTACACTGGGAAAAATCTAAATCTTACCATGTGTACTTGATTACTCTTTCTTCAAATAAGACGCTTTATTGTAACATATGATGGGTTGTATTTTCTGCAAAAATCCAATGGAGCAAGTGAAAATTATCTTTTAAGATTTCTTGAAATAAGATTCTCCAGATCTATTGTCCAAAAATAAGTTCTTACATATCACTGAAAAGTTACTCTTTAGTTGATTATGTCTTATTTTACTGTAAGTGTGATGAGATATTTTGATTAGAAATGAGGAAAAATACACTTGGTAAGAGTATGATTTTTTTTTTCCAGTGTATGGAGGAGCAGAAGAGATGCATTGAGACATTTAGAGGCAAAAATACTGTACATATCAACCATTGGATTTTTGCAGAAAATACAACCCATCATACATTACAGTAAAGCTTCTTACTTGAAGAAAGAGTAATCCATTTTTCCTGTTTTTGTTCCTTGTATGACTTTCTGGTACATTCATGTCATTGAATATTGTTAAATGAATGCACTTGCATTCCAAAAACTCTGAGAAACATGTAGATTTCCAAACAGTGTAACAGAGGATATGATTGAACCTGCTATACATTTCTGATAATCTGAATAAAACTGGCAGTGTGATGTAATGAATAAAGAGGAGAGTTCTCAAAGCGGAAAGAAATAGTTTGATTTCACAAGCGCATTTTAGTAAATGGTTGTAAATGTTGAATCTAAAGTCACAGCAGCTAAGGCGATTCTAAGTACATACCCAAGTAAGCCAGGGGGTGTCTTACTATGTCTACATTGCTTAAATTGATTAACTGTGTTACTAATGCTGCAGTATCAGCAATAAGATTGTTATTGAAATCCCCCATCTAAGAGAGCAGACAGACCCTCACCCCTTCACACATGCAGGCTTCTCTAGAGTTCCACTAGCTGATGAGAAAAACAGACTCTCATCTCTGTACTCCAGCCCACCTTCAAACCCAGCCAGCTATGACCTCAGCTCTGAAAGAGGGAGTGACGGGGGTGGAGACAAGGAGAGGAGAGGAGAGGAGAGGAAGAGAAGAAGAGAAGAAGAGAAGAGGAGAAGAAAAGAGGAGAGGAAAAGAGGACGAGAAGAAGAAAAGAGAAGAGAAGAAGAGAAGAGAAGAGACTAAAAGAGAAGAGAAAAGAAAAGAAAAGAAAAGAAAAGAAAAGAAAAGAAGAGGCCACCAGAGAAGGGAATGGGGGTGTAAAAGGGGAAGGGTACAGCAAAGAGGGGAAAAAAACAATGATGTCATTTTGTGAAATATGTCATACTTTTTCTGCAATAAAAAATACATGTCACTTCTATCCAGCCCATTGCATTTCCACTAAACAAATAAACATTCATTCATCTCAAAGTATGCAAAAAAAAAAAAAAAAAAGACACACGCAGACACACATTCTCTTCAAATGTACATAATCCTGAGCCAGGAACAATAGCAATGGTTTGTTTTGGACTGCCAGAGCCCCTGTAATACCTCCTAACATGCTACGCTCTACCATTTCAAGATGAACATAACAGAAGCAGATGGTGAGCTGTGCTGGAGAAGGCCTAGATCTCATTTACCCAGGCATTCCACAACACCAGGCTAAACTCTCCAGTGTTAAAGTGTGATATTATTCATGTGTACACTTCTGTTATATGGAATTTGTCCTGGAAGACTCGAGATTTTTAGACATAAAAATACAATAATCACTTGTTCTTGTTCATTTCATACTTTTTCAATATGTACAGTAGATAGTCATCAATATACTATCACTCTTACATCAGCATTACATCATCAATATTGTGACACATATTACATTCCCAAACCTGCACCACAACATGCATCTTTCACAAACCGAAGCAATATCTCATCATCTTTTCCCCCCTCAACTCCACACTTCGAACTCTCTGTGTCTCTCTGAGTAGAAGATCTTGTGGGCCCATAGGATGTTTATTCATTCCATATCTGCCAGTGGGGGAGATAAGAGAGATTTGTGGTTATGCTCACAGTTGCGATATGATAAACTGCACGAGGAGAGGTAAATGAGAAAATAGATGACAGGCTGGGAGCTCTCACCAGGATTCACTGCTAAGATTAAGGTCTCTATCAGATATCATTCGCTTGTTCTTTTTTTTTTTTTTAGTTCTTTATGTTGCGCATGCCTCACACACAACCCAATCAATATTCCCAAATACGAGTTAAGAGTTGGGATTTTAACAAAACACAATCAGGCAGTTTTGTGAATGGGTCGTTCTATTTCCCCATTTCACAATTTGTTCAGTCTACCTGCCCTCAAGCTTCTTTTTGTTCAGTTCGTTTTACATCATGTGTTTTAGTCTCCCCTCCTCCTGGCTCAGCGCTGACCTGGGCCTCTGGTGCTATTTTTAACCTGTCTCTCTGTCCACCTCTCTGTCTGTGCTGGATTTGGGAGTTTTGAGACGTCCCCACAGCACACAGCGCTCATTTCCTCTCTTCAAACATGGGCAAAAGAAGTCCAGCCAGATCCAGCTGCTGAAAAAGTCCCCCCCCCCCTTATGTCCAGCATGTTACTCATACAGCTTTCACGCACATGGATGCACTCCCACTGTCCATCTGGACGGTCCAGACACTTCAGGTTGCGGGTAAAGGTTAAGTAATGACAGAAACCTAGCAAATGGGGGATATTTAAAGCAAAGAAGAATGGAGAGGAGGAAAACGCTGTCTGTTTGTCTGGTTAACTGAAGGTCTACACAGAAACATTCTGTTTGTTCTAAGGTGCACTGTAAACACCATGACTGAAAAACCGGGTCTGGTAAACCACAGACACATTCCAATTGTAATGTGGTAAAAAGATGTTGCTAGGAAGCGTGCACGCTTTGAAATAAAGGCAGCTGTTCCCTAACATGCATGGGAAAAAACAGACAAAAATCAATCTGGTAATTATAGTTTTTCCTGAATTGTAAACACACATTTCCTTTTATATGCTCCAATTCTCCTGTTTTACTGTAAGTGCAAACTGTTTTTTCATTAGTTAATAAATGGAAAATTGTTTTGAATTAATTTGAGTTTATTTTACTTCAGCACAGTGAAGAAATCACTCTTGTTAAGTCAAAAAAACAGCATGTCACTATTATTCATTGCAGTAATGGGTTTTTACTCCAGTGTTTTCAATTAATCTCACCCAGTTTGTAGTGACTCTTGTGTAATGTTTGTGTATTTGGTGGATTTTGTGTGATGCCTCACAGCATAGTTTGGTTTTGATACAAGATTCCATGGTTTTGATTGGAGGTTTGGACATAAAATGTTGAGTGTGTGTAGTTGCGTTGTTTAGAGTTTTAGGAACTGGAGCATAAACTTCAGGAAGTGTTACTTGGCAATGAAGAAAAAACAGTAAACTGAGAATATAAAGATGGTCCAGCATTATTAAGCGAGAGTCAAATAGATAAACACTGTTGGTCATGCAATGAATGATCTGTCTCAGTTAGCGTGTCAGAAAGAAAGGCCAGAATCTGAAAAGCAGGTAAGAAAAAAGGGAAAATTCCAAGTGAAATGAAAAAAGAAAAGAGCAAATAAAAGGCTTAGCTTAGTATTGCATCAAGTGCCCTGCAGAGACTGGGCTGAAACCACAGCAGACCATTCAACAAGGCCCCTTAATAAGAGCATCTGAGCAGGGGGGATTGGAAATCACTGCCAAAGATTTTCAGGGGACACCATAACTGACATTAGAGAAGTTATGTTTTTGTAACTGTAACAACATAAATGCATCGTAAATGAAGGGCAACGGTGAAGTGAATGTATTGCTTATGGAAAAATGTGCTGATGAATTTGAAAGTGGGATAAAAATGAAGAAGGGTTTGTGGATCTGTCCGATGATGTGGGAAGAAGTTGCATGTAAACAATGCAAACATCCTCAAGCAGTACTGCGGTTTATGGCATAAGGTGTAATATCCTTTTGCTGTCATTTCCACTGAAGACCAAACTTAGTAAACCCCTCTCCCACTGAGTTTAGATTCATACAAGGCGCAAAGGCAGCGTATCACCAAGCTCATATCCAGGCCAGAATAAACGGCTGAAGAATGTGTTTTACTCTCAAATGTTCTGTACACTGTCAAGCTTCAGTTGACAGAGATATTTCACCACCACAAGAAAAAGATCCATGTGTGCTGTATGTTCAGTCCGCCATCCTGCACTGATCTTACCATTTAAGAAACAATCTAAATATTGTCCAAAAAAAAAAAAAGCTCCAAATCAGAAAAAGATGATATAGCTCTAACAGCCAGATCTTTTGTCTTGTATTTTTAGTTCTGAGTGGTTATTACAGGACAACTGAGAGAAACTGAATTTTTGTCACCATGAAATGACTATTTTATTCTCTTAAAAGGAATTATATGTAGTATTTGTATTTTAACCCTTTCATAGTTCCATATCATCCAACACAGAGGACGCTTGTGCATCATCCCATACAATAATATTCATGTAATTACTTTAACTTTGTTGTTCTTGATGAACCTGATATGCAGTAACATGTTTTAGTGTAAATCAATTGTTATTTGTTAGACAATTTTTTTTTTATTTTTTTTTTACATATTTCCATCAAGTGAGTGATAACTAGCATTAGAATATGTTAAAATGTGAGAACCAATCAGATTAGCAGTATTCAATTTTTTTCCCCCATTGTTTTCATATTACTTTCTGATATTAGGTTTTCAACATGTTTCTTTATTTCAAAAATGAAATGCATGGATGTCTTTGTAACTAAATGAAGAAAAAAACTCAATCACATTGACATGTCTGACCTTGTTTGGATGATTCCAAACACGACTTTAGTGCAGCAATTGACAACACAAACCGTAGAACTGATCTGTGGTTTTCTGTGAAGAAACAGAGTGAAGCTAACAGCTATAACGTAAACTATTAGCTGACGCAACATGTGATGATTATAAGGCACAGTGTTACTTTGACAGACTGTCAAAATAACTGTATGTGTGTTTCTTATTTGATATGTGCATACTTTATTCAAGGAGCGTTGATTTGTTGTTGTTTTTTTGTCATCTTAAACGTGTTCTGGTAGAAAACAAAACACTCAAACAGGAACCACTCAAGGAAATACAGGAATTCAATTGATTATTTTGACTCTCGCAATCCAAGTTTCTGTAAACATAAAAGTTGAAATGAAATGTTCAACTTACTCATAACAATGAATTGTAAACTTGTTTTATTTATGTATGTATTTTTTTTTTTTTTTTAACATGTATTTGTATTTTAATGGACCCCACGAAGAGTAGCAACCATATGGTGGAAACTAATGGGAATCCATATAAACAATAAACATTTGGAATACTAATTCTACATAGAACCCTTTTAATAGTAATGCACCACTCTAATGAGTAGTTAGATTAAGCCCCTCTTTAAATATGAGCGGTGCATGTCAATATTTAGCGCTTAAATATATTTGACACTTGTCGTGACCCACCCAATGAGTAACCCTGACTTATCTGTGTAGTATTTAACTGGGTGGAGGACATAACTGACTCACCAGGAGACTATTACAGACCACTGAAGATATTTCGCCTGCTATGAATGATAAATACTGGAGCAAATGACAGATGCAAAATTATAAGAAAGACTAGAGGCTGGAGCTGAATTAAAAGTTGGAAAACTTATATAAGAAAACAACAGAACCCATACAATATCAAGCAGCAGCGGGGGGGTGAGGTAGTGAGAGGCAGAGGGAGAGAGCAGATGGAATGCTGAAAGGAGGAGGGGAGGGGAAAAAATTTTCTGTTCTCAGCAAAACACAGAGCCAAAGAAGTTTAGAATAAGACAAACTAAACAAATAAGTAATTAAATCACTGCCAAGGACCAGTGAGAGAAAACAGCCCTCTGTGTACTGACTGAGGCACGTGGAAAAGAGCGGGGGATGGACAAAGAGAGGAAGACAGACAGAGCTACTGTGAAGTATATGTCCCCTCTAAATGTCTTGAATCAACAAGCCAGACACAAATACACACAATACTAAACATTAACACCCAGCCCGAACAAACCGAAACTATTAACGTCACAAAGTTTGAGGCGGTGGATTGCATGGACAACAGTTGGCCATGAGTTAATCCACAGACAACAGTAGCCAGTCATTGTATAAGCAGAGCTGCACATGTACCAATTACTTAGCTACCACATTTCGCTCTGTGTAATATAATCCTAACAATCATGAAAGCCGAGTGTGTGTCAGAACAGGTGTACGTGTATCTGAAGACAGAATATGAGCAGCAAAATGTATTACAGTATAATGTCAGGTTCCTGCAGTATTTTTAAACCTTGAAACAAAGCTGTTTAAAAGAGAATTTTAAAAAAAACACTGTTTCAGTCTTCTGTCACATATTTCTATTCATCTAGAGGAAGCGGTCTAGACCACCCTGTTCTTTGTAGCATATGAAAGAACTGATAACAAAGAGGATGCAAGTATGTTTACGCTCAAAGCTACAATTCTGCTCCCTCTCAAACAAACATGTAGAGAGCTTGAGTAATTTAGGAACAACTCACTCAGTATATTGTTAAAAGCAACAATTAGGGATGAAGTGATAGTTTAGTTTAGTTAGTTTTTTAATACTAATGTTCAAAATAGCAATTTCACCATAGTCTTTTTTTTTTTTTTTTAATGTTATTTACCCCTTTTGCCAGAAAAACAAAGAATTCACTTTTTACACTGGAATCTTTAAAGAGGTCATATTTTGCTAAACCCACTTTTATTAGTATGTGGTTCATTTATTTGTAAATTTGAACCCTCCAGGTGCTGCAAAGCTATCTTAAAGAGCAAAGTAGCTCTTTTTACAATGTGGTGGGTCACAACAAGCAGTATATGAACGCAGCACCCCAAGCCGTGAAATTCGAGTTAAATGGGTTTATTTGTCATTGAAAGGTTAACCTACAGACAAAAAGGCCAAAATTATCTATGTCACAATGTCATAAGACTCGCCCAGAGCCGTGTATGGTACACCCACGGGCTCATCCCAGAGGAAGAACAGCGGACAGAAGCTAGGTGATGCAT
>JAPSES010133532.1:0-15253 GCA_029822895.1 Maxillicosta whitleyi
AGAAAACAATACAGCAATATGCCACAAATTAGTAATCATATTAAATACAAGTGTATGTAATGGACAAAATCGCAAGGTCACTCACGTCAGTCACCTCACTGAAGACATTTTAGCTCAAGGCCCCATATCTGGTCAAACACTGCCTCTATCATCATTATAATATATTAATCTTTTCAGATGTAGCATCTTTGCCAGTTCCAAATATGTATTTTTTTACCGATACATGACCTGTATCCAGTCTGTTAAAGACAGTTTGAACAGCTCAAATCCATCCCAGGCCACTTTCATTAGTGGTCCTAAATCTGATACGTATGTGATATTTTGCAATGAGACTTCAGTCTGAACGGCCAGGTTACATTTATCCAACCTTTGCATCATTAAAATGTGACAAATGTCACTTCAGGGTCACATTCAGTTCATACTCAAAACTGATGGAAGTTGCATTTAATGTGTCATATGCACGAACACACACAAAACGGATTTCACCCAAAAAAATCCAAATTGTACATTAAGACCTGCTGTAAGACTTTCAAAGCCATAATTCATAGATAGCAGAAGGAAATAGGAATGATAATCCTGCAACCACACAAAAAAACATCTACTTCACCCAGACATGACTACTGTAGCTTGTCCGGTGGTGTTAAGTAACGGTCGGAGTACACTAATAATACTAACCAGATTTGAGTTCTTCCTACAGATACAGATCTGATGCACATATCCAACACATACTCTAAGCAGACTCTAATGTGGTATCATAAGGCTGACTCCATCCCCATGGCTGATTTTGTCTGTTGACTGATTCCACTCATTAAACACAAATCTGAAGCATGAAGGAGGAGGTTAGTGTATTGTGCCAACATTGAAAAATATTGAGATGCTTTTATGTACTTGCTAAAACGTCTCTTCTTGTATTCTTTTTTAAAGTGTATGACTAGCTTTTTTTGTTGTTTTTTTTTTTTTAAAGCTGCTGCTTGTCCCTGGTAGATGGGGTAATTTAGATGTTTTTTCTTGTTTGCTACTGGATTCCTATCATTCATCTGGCCTCTTGAAAGTCTCTATGCAAAAAGCAGTTATTGGTTGAACTGCTGCGTTCATACTGAAACTGCATTACTTGTGTAGAGGGATTGAAGATGTTTCATCATTTCAACTGGTCACAATATGAAAAGATTGGAACAACTAGGTAAAATTGGTTGGGTTTTTTTTTGTTGTTTTTTTTTTTTTTGGTTTTTGCATCTGTTATCCAATGAATAACACACCGTTTTGCATATAAACTAGGATTAATTTGATTCTACTTTTGGCTCCTGCTTGTGGCTGCCTTATGTTTACATCCCACTGAGCCACAGCGAGCAATCAGTTGCTCATAATTTTTACATTCCCCAAAATCCTTAAACATCCATCAATCCATCACCTTAACTGAAGCCAGTCCTGATAGCAATCTGACCCCAATCTGGTTCCACATCTGCAGAGGATTGCAGTTTCCCTTCTCCATTCCAGCCTGTATGGTGCCAAGCAGGATCAATCAAGCCCTGTAGAGGCATTTGAGAGGAAGTGAAGTTGTGTTTGACCCTGTAGGTTTGCTGCCAGACGATGATAGTAAGCCGAGCGGACAGGTTCAGCCTGCCTCCACTCTCCAGACGACCCACCTGGACCAGACTGGACAGCCAGGGGAATAGAGATGAGCAGTGGGATGATGACAGTATGTGAGAGTGAGCGTGTGGTTGTGTGCAGATATATACACAAGTGTGCTCTCTGCTGGGAATATGCCCTAGTATTTGCATGTGTGCGTGATTTGTTGTTGAAGTGGGTGCGGTACGTGGGAGTGGGGTCGTGAACTGGTATGCTGCAGTGGGGTCTACGGCGTATGGGTGCTTCTATGAAATTGGTCCCTAAAAACAGGACACGGGCTAAAAATTCAACAAGATGTAGACTAATGTTATAAAGTCTGGAAGCACCTTGGGTCTGTTTTAAAAATAAATATATGCAGAGATAAAAAAAAAAAGAAACTTTTTTTAAGATAAAACACATTATTATATTACTTTTGTATTGTTTTTGTACAAAAATCTGCTTGTGACAAGCACAAAGGACAGGAAAATTATGCACCACTATTTTATCAAATATCTTTACCCTAATGCATTCTGGGAATCAAACTAATTATACAAGGCAGAGTGTGTCACACAAATGACCGCTGTTGCAAAAATCACCGAAAATGTATGTGTTTAAACAGGCAGGTTCCGCATGTAATGTGAGTGGACACGATTCTCCTGGCAATTCATGAAAAACCTACATGTCTGGATTAGAAAAAAACACTAGCGTCATCACATTTAACACAATGTCTTTATTTATAGCAATATATAAGATCGTTTCAAGGCATGTTTTTCCAGATCATATGCACTGACACGTAGGTAGCTTTTTCTGTCCTGATTTTAGTCCTGTTTTTGACCTCAATTTTTTATTAAAAATTCATTAATTCTGGGATGGCTCGGAGCAAGAGCGTAATTCTTTTCCCAACTTATCTGAGGTCATCATTAGGTACATCCTGGGGGGAACAATGTCTAAATTTCTCATTTTATTGGGTCTAAATATGCTGGCAAAGTACCAGGTACCAAAATAAACCCTGTTTCATAGAAGCAGCCGTATGTATGTGTATGTAGACGGTGAATCCTTAGTAGAGTCAAATGTATTTTCAATCTTCTTTAAACTAAATAATTTCATAATTACTGTATAATTGCCTCTTGCTTTTATTGAAGCTAAACACAGTTATTTTGCTTAATTGTGTAGGTTTCCTCCAATATCAACACAGCTCGATGAAACATACATTTCCATAACTATTGCTTTAATGGTGTCACTTCTGTTAACACCTGTCAGTAGTAGTCTTGTCTTTGAGTATTACACTAATAGCATTAAGTTATTTTATAAACACGCCGTACGGATTATATTTGTGTGTTAAGGTGTTAAATGTGAATGATATAGAAAATCAACTTTTATTTCAATATTGTGTTAGATATTTTTAGTTAGATTATTGGAAATAAAGATTGGTAGAAGTGATAAAATAAAACTAAACACTCTACATCCAATTTGTTTTTCATATAAGATGTATTAAAATATTTCATAGACCAACACATTTTGTGGCAGCTTTCTTTTTTTCAAGCACTTCTAATGTAGTGCATGTCTAACTGACAAGTTCTGTATGGCTCCTTTTAAAAAAAGTACAGGCTATTTTTAGTGTAGAGTCTACGAAAGCAAATCACCGGTACTTAATATGAACAAGGAGTGAAAATACTCACCTCCCCCTGTGTTTCAATGAGCATCACAACCTTTTCTATTATGTGAACATTTTGTACACATAATAAAATGGCTCCTCTTGTGCAGTGGAAGTGCAAATGTCATAACATGCTGTTTTTCTTCTAATAGGAAAAACAAAAGAATCTATTCACAGAGGCAGGTGGAAACCACCACGCAGAACAAACAAAGAATTGATTTCCAGTCATTGTTGCTGTACACAGTCCCCATCCACTGTCTGTGGTGTTGGTGTAGGAGGTGTAGATGGGAAGGGTTCTCCATGGGATTGCATTATTGAAAAGCAGTAATTGGCTCTGTATTATGGAATTTGTCCCATTCAACTCTAATGCACAGCTCCGATAGTCTGAGCAGTTGACTTTATGACACAATAAGTCAGATTCGGGTTAATCCTCACGTGGGTACGGGTGGAGCAGTTGCGAGAAGATTGATGACGTTCATTAAGGAAATTTTGGCATGGTGGTAAAATTATGTAAATATATACAGTATGTCCTTGCTTTGCCTTTTCCTTGTCACTGCGTGAACTAATGTTTCTGGGTTTTTTTATGTTCAGAGCTCCAAATTGTGACCATTTAGTCACATATTGTGACTGATTTTGGAGGCGGCATACCTAATTTTTAACTAGGAGTGCCAGTGTGACTTAACAAACATGGCTCCTTTTCGTTACCACAGTCCCAGATGTCAGATGAAAGCTATTATGGCAATGAATCGTGCACCTTAGGTGTGTGAAACACTGAAAGGAACACAGTGTATTGTACACACTGCTTTTATTGACTCCATCTGAAAATCTAAACATGAGATGCTCGTAAACCCAATAGCAACAAATCAGTAACAATTGTTAGGGCAAAAAAAATATGAATGTATTAATTAAAAGTTTTAATGTGTTAATATGTACTTTTTAATGATATCTAACGATGAAGTGCCTTAATAGCAAAATAGTTCCTTAACCCATTAAGACCCAAACAGACACTTATGCCCCGGGTGAAAATGGCACGTAGCCGCAGAATATGCACCTGCTGTCTCTCCCGCACTGAGCGGTCACCGTCATCAAAATGTCACACTTTGGCTAAAGACATTAATTTTGTCTTCTGTTACTAAAATTATATTTAACTTATTTATTTGGTTCAGACAAAGTATAGGTTTTTTTATGTTACCTGCTTGGCAGTTTGGGCTGTGACTCCAGTCTTCCTCAGAAGCATCATCTGATGTGTTATTTATCAACTGGTCGACTCAATGGGCTCTGTTTGGTCCATCGCCTCCTGGGTGGTCTCTGGAGGAGGGAATCCCAGGTGTGCGACTATGTATACGTCCCCTCATCCCAGTTGATGGAGTCGCTGGCCTGCTTCCTGATTTGGGGATAAGGGCAAAATGATAACATCAGAAACAAACAAACTCAAACAATGGATAAAAGAGGCAATAGAACAGCTCTGATTGGTCCGTGGAGCGAACCAGATGTTAAATGACATGTCAAGAGCACGTTGGATGATGCATCCGAGGAAGCCTGGAGTCGCACTTGAAACTGTCAAGCAGTTGACATCGAAAAACTACACCTTGTCTGAACAAAAGAAAAAAGCTAAATATAATTTGAAGTCACACTTTGGTTGCAGAACGAGAGGAGTTCCTTTTCCATAGCGTTCCTGAATCATGATCCCACCTTAATACCTCCAGAACCGTTACAAAGCCACGGTAAAGGTGGAACCAAATGATTCCACCATTTCATTTACAGAGATCTTCTGGAATCAAACCCAAATATCCCAGCTGTGGGCTAGCGTGGACTGGACATAGATCTTATTTTCAGTATGTTGTAGCTCTAAGCTTTAAAAACTAAAACCTAAAAAGTACCTTTGAGTCTAAGGTAGTTTTTAGGTTGCCTTTGTTCCAGTAGAGAACGTTCTGTGTGTCCACCTAGCAGCTGCTGGAAAATGTAAGAGTGCAGTAGAACTCCCTTCTAAGCCACTGATGTCAACCTGCTCCTTTTATAGATATAAATGGCTCCGTTTTCAATATTGTGTTCCATTTTTGCAATTAAATCCTCCTAAATCTCCCCGACTCTTACACACTGGACCTTTATGTGGTGCTTCTAAAATTTTCAGCAGGCCACACCGGTGCTACTGTCTGAAGCCTTGATCTCTCTGTTTTTTGAAAATTCCTTCGGTCCTAAAGCCTCTTCTCTTTGCTGCTATGACATTAGCTGTTAAAATTTATAGACAAGGGGCCTATAAAACCAACTGCACCTGAGGCTTAACCCAGCTCAGCTCAGGGCCCCCGTGTAGTGCAGTTTATAGGAGAGTGGCTGTAAAAAGTTGCCATCCAAGGTGAGATACCCACCACTTTAAAAAATATTGACACGGACTCTACAAAATGATTGCCGACATGAAAGTTAGGCACAGAATTTAGTGTCACTGAAGCTATTCACAGTGCACATGTGGGTCTGAGTGATAACATGGCCCATTGTGGCTAACATCACAGCACAAATTAGCATTAATAACACTATTTGACTCCAAATAAAAGGACCAAACAAATGTGAACACGCACACCTGGCTTCATAAAATCAGTCAACAGATGGTACACTGCAGGCCAGTTATTGTGGATAAAAAATGTTAATGAGAATTCACTGTAGGGCGCAATCACTGTAAAAACATGGGGAATGGGCTCATACTTTTGGCCCGTATGTAAGCCAAGGTGATAGCGATGCCCGGGCAGGGGGCAGTGGTGTGCAGGGTACAGTGTTCGAGTCTTGGTCTTTGCATGTCGGCCAGCTGCTGGCTCATCTGCTCCTCTTCTCTGACATGGCAGAAGCTCAGTACTCTGGCTAACGCGTACAAATATGAACATTTTCACCCTGTTCCTTTTGAGAGTCAATTACACAACCAAATGCCAAAGCATGATTTTAATCCTGGACTCGCAGTCGGCAAAGAGTTTTTATGGCCAGTTTGCTGTCAGTCTTATTTGATAGGGTGAAGCTAGGACAGTGTGGCTCCAGAGGGGAGAAAAAAAATCATATAAAAAAAAAAAAAAAATCATGCAAATAAGGTAGTGCCAATTTGCAAAATGTCATTCAGACTGTAGTTTCTTTTTTTTTTCTTTTTTTTTTTCAGAAAATGAGTAAGTGGTGTGGTATCAGTATACCAATGCACAGAATAGAAACAGCCTCAATAAGAGTGAGGAGAGAGAAAACAGAACTAAGTATTAAGGTACTTTCTCAGGCCAGTGTTTCTGGAACCACACATGTCCCTGAGAGCCAGAAAAGAAATATGCACTCAGCGTGGTGCCCACAGAAGCTTCAGGAAAAGGCCTTACCAAATGGCATATTTAACAGCTTCCGTTTACTGTGACATTTTTTAGTCACAGTTTTTTGTAGCTCCTTCTCCCTCCCTGTGGTCACCTCTGTATTTCAACCCTTTTTTTCTGTTGCATTAATAGAATGGGTCTGACATATACACATTTCCTTCCCTAAAATGTTCTGGGTTTTTCTGCTGTTGTTTTTTTTTTTTTTTTTTCTTGGTTTTGACCTTTTAAATGTGTGAAAATACTTGTCCAGATGGAAATTAAAGCCAAGTGTGCCTGTGCGCGCCTCTGCCGTATGTGTTAAAAGCCCCAAATTATCTTGCAAATACTGTTATGCTTCCACAGTTATTTCATTATTTTCATATTTATTCGCCTTCATTTTCCGACAACACTGTCACATGTCACATTAACTTGGTGGTTTTTCTAATTGTGAATGCAATTAGTACAAGCAACAAAAATACAGCAACTGGTAAAGAGTACTGAGACGGACAATAATTACAGTGCTGCAACAGTGAAATTCAACTAAATGTTTTAATGTTTAATTTTTTTGGAACCATTTTAAAGCCTGCATTTGTTTTATAGCGGAGAAAGAAAAGAGTACATGAAATGTCTTTTGGGCTCTGCATGAATTAAAGCTTTAAAGGTTCAGTGTGTGTAATGATGGGCTGTCTAAGAAAGGAATAGCTCATTATATGGTATATATGTTATGGTAGCCTAATGCACATTAATACTGGAAACTAACCATTATAAACCAGATAAAAGGAGACGAGTCTATTCTAGTTACTGTAGAATGACACAATTAGACTGCGGAGTTACTCATTCAACTATACACTGAATCGTAAGGAACTATTTAAAAATTTTAATTAAAACTATTGGGTTGTTGTCAGATGTTGAGGCACTAACATGTCTCTGACTAAAAAAGACAAACGCAGCATCATTATCAGTGTTGCCGTGACATGTTTCTCTCTGTTTACATGTTTCCTCGTCTGCTTTTTAAATCACTTCTTTCATCAAAAGTGACACATCGCAGCATTTTTTGGTGTTTTCTTTAAGAGGACAGCTACAGTTTCTCCTCTCATCTTCACTCAAACAAGATGAACTTCCCTTCCTTTACTCCTCACATCGTCGGCCACTTATTAGGTGTAAACTGCGCCTATCTTATTATAAACTTGCTACTTCATTAATCTGTCGATAACTGTTTTTCTCAAATGGTGTGAAGAAGCCCAGGGGGTATTTGATTTTTTTTTTTTAATACATAAAATAAGTCATCATGTACTGAATACAAAATAAACTGAGAATTAATGCTGAAATATCAAATGCAATAAGTACATTCATATAATAGTTTTATCGTCAGGCATCTTGTTTAAGCCTTGGTAACATTTTAAGAAGATTTCTATTTTCTATTATTCAGAATTTGTTTGTTTGAGTAATTATGTAATTATTTTTTTTAATTAATTAACAGCAAATTTATCAATGAAAGTGCACCTTTCAGTTCATATTTTGCACACAAAATTTACTTGTGAAAATAAAAACAGACACCTTTTGCACAGGAATTTATTTTCTACTTAACTAAATATATATATATAGTTTATGGGGGACTCCACTGTAAGAAGCACTATTCTATAACATACATAATAAAGTAATCACATTAGTTTGCCAATTACCACTGCCAAAGAAATAGGGATTTAATGCTTTCAATGGCAGAGGTTGTAGAAGACCCTTATCAACTGGAGCTGGCGTGCATAAACCAAACTGATTTAATCTTTTCCTCAGATTAGACTGGCAAAGACAGAAATTAAAATTTTACCTCCTTTTCTATTTCTACATGTAACACAGGTCCCTCCCAAAAGTCACACTGAATATTGAAGGAAAGTCTGAAGGAAGTTCTCAAGGTTTCACTGCAACATATATTTTCATGGCTGGATACCTCTGCCTGACCTCTGGTGTTTTGTGAAACAAATACATGTAGACAGTCATGGACGTCTGTCAAAGATGAAAATATATCTGTGCATGTTCAGTGGGTGTCTGGTCCTTTTGAAGTACTCTTAACACCGTGTCACCTTATGTTATCATTGCGTAATGCCAGCAATCTTTTAACTTCTGGAGCACTCTGACTTTTTAATCTTTGTAACTGTGTTTATGTTCAATAGTCGAGATGCTTTATAGTCATTTAGCATTGGTATGATAAACAAAATTATGATCCACAGGCTACATAGTGAAATGAACATTTAAACACACACACATTTAAAATGGAGAGAATGGAAAACAGCAGAGCAAAGTGCAGATAATAATAATAAATAAACCAACACAGAAGACAAGGGGAAATATAAACAGATTATTGCACATTATGTTTTAGTATTTGCACTTCATATTGTAGTTGTAGATTGCATAGCTGAATGTTGTTCATTGTTTTGCTTCTTAATTTCTAACTAAATGTAAATATACTAACTATTTGCTCTTTTTTAATTGATTCAGTTAGATGCATAGTTTAGGAAGTTATACTTTTCAGAGTGTAACCCCTGTAGACATGGTACATTGAGCAAAAAAATATTGATAATGCCTTGATTTGAAGGGCTAGTGCTTTGCAGAAAATAATGCTGTGCATTCAGAAGGAGGGAGCAGAAAGTCATGACCCGAGATGATTTGGAAAGGAGGCGTGAGAGCTCAGCAGAGCGGGTTTCAAAGTGGATTGGCAGTGTTATGGCAGTGATAAGGCCGCTGGATCAGAATGACTGTCTGTTTGAGGATGCTGCTGCTATCCGTATTAATTCAGCTTCTCTTTTCTACCCCCCCCCCACATACATCTTTCTTCTTTGCATTTGATGGCATTGCTCAGTTGCATCCTCCATCACTGTCTTGACATTTTAGATTATGTGTACATAGCACTTGGACTTTATTAAGCCGTCTGGTCCTTGCTCAGACACACTGACCATCTTTCAAATTTGCTCACAGGTGGATTTGTAGTGAGACAATAGGGGCACGTGCTCCCTTATTTCACATCTCTCCTTCCAATCATGATTCAGGCTAGATTAAACCGAGGGAATTCATATGAGATCAGAGCTTTCACATGGATTTGCGCTTGTCAGTCTCCTTCACAGAAAGCGTAAACGCTCCCTTTAGGATACTCACAGGATTTAGTGCTTTGGTTATCATTTGCTGTCTTCTTGGCCAGGTCTTACCTTGAAAAAGAGATTGTCTTCCTCTCAGCAGTACTGGTTGAATAAATGGCTTAACTAAATTCTGACTCTGTCGCTTTCACACCCTTTCATTTTTCTGTCTCTGTCTTTCTCAGCTGTACTTTTTCTCCGTCAGCAGAAAGAGATGTGGGTATCAAATTGCACAGCAATAACATTCTTATAGCACTTTGGTCAAACCCGCAGCTATTAGAAAATCAAGAGAGTAGAATCTTCTTCTCTCTCATACCACAGACGTTTGCAGTTTACACACACGGACACAGGAAGTCCTCTTGCACAGATTCCATCATCATTCATAATCTGGACATAAAACAAATTAAATGCATAAATAAGAATATGTCGATAAAAATACAAATTCAGTTCTCTTTGCACGTAGCCTTCACTAAGACCTCTGACTGGCTGCCTTTAAATTATAGATGTCTGAGTGACACATGAATACTAGGAGGAGATTAATGCATGTCACTATTCTTGTGTGCATGACGCACGCATGCACACACAGTCGTGAATAAATATTATTCCTAACCCCTTTTGCCTTCGCTAAAAGTAGCTTCCACAACGGCCAGAAGTCAATACCAGACATGTGCATGCACTAATGCAGCATGACAATAAGCATGATGTGTGCAAAGGCGTATACACCTGTATGCACAGAGCAGCACCCACACAACTGTGTGTCAATAGTAGGTTTCAGTGACTCGTTGAACCACACAGGGTATTCACTGTTATGGTGGAGAATAATGATTGACTGGCTGGAGCCTGATCTGCGTCAGACAGACTCGGAGACTCTGAACTGTGCTGCAGGCAATTACTTTGTTTTAGAGCAAAAGAAGGAAGGGGTTGAGAGAGAGAGGAAGGGAGGCATGAGGGGAGTGTAGGGGTAGAGACAGAAGCAGAAGGGGGGTGGGATTTGCTCAGACAGTTATGGGGGGAGGGTTGCTGTGAGTTAACAGTGTCACCTGGTGGTAAGCCGCAGTACTGCACCTAACATTTCCCCACTTGAGAAAATACAAGGAGCTTATTTATTTATATTTTCGTCTTGTCTGTCTGACACACTGTAATTTCCCATCTAATGTGTGAAATCAGTCATTTTGTTTTGGTCTTGCTATTATTTTTGCATTTCTGAGCTGACAGCAATGTTAATAAACCCACATGTTCTGCATACACCCACACATTTTTTATACCCTTGAGAAGTTTCCATTGATTCGATTGATTTCTTCTATCTCCGTAACCTTAAAGGTGACGTGTGTTGTCTCTGATGCATCTGTGTTTCATTAATTACATCTTGGCTCTTCGATAGAAGCTGTCTTCTCCTTTTGAACTGCCTAACAATTTGTTAAGAAGCAATTAAGCTTTTTGCTAAAAAAGAATTGTAAACTGTCAGCACTAACCATACTCACAGTTACAAAATGAGCAGTTCAGGGAATGTGGTTTTTCTTCTTATTTTCTAATCTACATAAACAGTATATACATTCTTAAACTTATAGGGAATTAAATTCACAGTAACATACCAATTCTAGCAATATTTTAACTTGCATTCACGAACACCAAGGACTAAAGTAAATTTTGTTAATATCTGAATGAAATCTGTGAATCAAATCTTCTAATTTTCAGAACTATAAAGACCCAGCACTACTTTTGTAAGTTCCCAAATGAAATTTTCTCTATATCTAACCTCTCAAGTGATTTATCACCATTTATTTATAATATTTTCCTCTGTATTTTTTTTTTTTTTATCAGTATACAGATATTTTTCCTGTATTTAATTTCCTGATCATGCGCATGTTCATAAAGGCTCAGATTAAAGTTGAAGGTTATTACATCAAAAGCAGAGAAAACTGCAGAAACATTTACTTTTTCATATACATATTTTTCAATTGTAAGACTCTGGCAGAACTGAATGATAAAGTACTTTAGTTCCAGTTGGCAAATGAATGAAGCTTGGTTGCTGCTGCTGATAATAATAATAATAATAATAAAAATAAAATTTATTTGTAAGTACCTTTCACAAATCCCAGGGACACTGTTCAACAGAGGAGAAAGAGATAATAAAATATAAAAGGCAATAAATAAAATGCAAAGGAGCAACAGAACTGACTGACTCCTCCTGTTTAGAGGCAGTAATGAACTGTAATGAGTAGTTTCAAATGGAATTTTCTGTCAATAATTTAATGGTGCAGGTTTTACACAGTCTTCATTTGTTTGTTTTTTTGTTGTTGTTGTTGGGGGCTACGAGAAAGTAAAGTCAATGCAGAAATATTAAAACCACTAAAGGCTGCTGATACTAAATAGCTCTTTAGACAGGACTCGTGTAACCTGTGGACTTCTAGTGATATGGAAATATCACTATAAGAAAACTCGGATGCCAAGCCTCATCACTTACAGATAACTGCTGAAAAATAATTTTTTTAAAAATTATAATAATAATAGAAAAATATTCCTGTAGCTGTCATGAATGTCATCCATCTCATCATTGTTTGAAATATCACTTTTCTGACAGATATAACTTTGCTATTTCTGTGACTGTCCATGTCGTATCATGTCATGAGCTACCTGAATTTGCACTGAGAACACTCAAAAATGTTCATTTATCATTACCGGCCAGCCTCTATAGTCCAGTTTAGGAAATAGGTTGGATGAACACATGGCGGGGAACCAAAAATGTTGCAAATCACACAGATGATGATTCACAGTGGAGTATTATTCTTGGTGAAATCGGGTCATTTTTTTCTGTAAACTACAGACGTTGGTACATTCATACAGGAGTAATATTACAGACGTCACAGCAAGGTGTTTATCCTTACAATAACTACAATTGAAAAAACATTTTCATCAACTGAAATAGATAAACACTGGAATTCAAAGAAAGAATAAGTAACTGAAACTGTATTGTGTGCTTACAAAACTAACTAAAATGTAGGAAAATGATGGACAAAATTTCTTCCGTTTATATCATTGTCGGATTGATATGAAATCAATTCATTTCGCTTGAGCAATTTTAGCTGGCGGCACTTCACGGTCCGTCACTTCTTGTCACTTGTCCTTTGGAGTCGGCTTCTCACCCCCCCTCTACCTGGAAACACGGAGACTAAAGTTGGGAGAAACCATCAGAGTCCTGTATGAGAATTGTATGAATATGACAGTGAGGAAGATAAAAGACATGAAACAATTAAAACTAAACATTTAGAAGAAAAAATTAAGTAATTAATTAAGTGAATTGGATACAAAAATTCTAAACTAAACAATGAAAAATCCGAAAATCCTATAACCTTGATCCACAGGTACCTGTAGAAAAACTTTTTTTTTGTTTTTTTGTTTCCCAGGAGCCATTATTTTCTCATTATCTATTCATTTGGGTTGTATAATAAAATATTCATCAGTCAGAGTTTAAAGGGTTTGATTGACAACTGGCTGACCTGTAAACTCAGATTTTCAGAGCTAATGTGTATGGAATAAATACTTTTTTTTTTAATCTTATGAACAGCTTCTATAAAAGTACCTAAGAGCAGAGGGGCTAAAAAATGTAAAACAAGATGTAGACTGTTACAAAGCATGTGTGGAAGCACTTTGAGTCTATTTTAAAGCTAAATATTTACTCATTTTCAGATGAAACACTTTTTTATTTGACGTGCACATGCAAAAATCTGCATGTAACATGGACACTGGGTTTCTAAAATGAATTCCACCGTCTTTTTCTTTCAGCCCCCCCCCCAAATACCCACACTATTACACAAGGCAAATCCACTGACAATATCTAAGTTTTCCCCTGAAATTATGACAAGTCAGTATTCCAGCAGTGCACGGATGATTGTGCATGCAATGATTACTCCGACGTAACCAAGAAAAAAAGGACACAAAAATTACATGCTACTATTGTTTTGCATATCTTTTATATTCTCTCACAGGTGTTTGACAAAAATGACTGCTGTTGCAAAATCACTCGCGATTTGTTTGTACTTAAATGGGCAGGTTACGCATGTAACACAAGTGGACACAATGAGATGCACACAAACCTGGAGTGAGACTGTTGAGTCATGAAAAACCCACATGTCTGGATTAGAAAAATTATTAGGATCGTCAAATTTAACACAGTGTCTTTATTTATAGCGGTGTATAAGACAATTTCAGTTGATGTTTTCCAGATAAAATGCACTGACACCTAGGTAGCTTTTCATGTCCCGATTTTGGTCCTATTTTTGGCCCGATTTTTTTTGTATTTATCTGAGGTCATCATTAATTAAGTGGATCCTGGAGGGGAAATATATCTAAACTTCTTTTTTATTATTGGGTCTAAAAAATGACAGGTAGCAGAATGCATCCAGCTTCATACAAAGACCCATTTAGTTCAGATGTCAAACTAATAAGACCTTTAAAGAATTAGCATTTTAGCGATAGCGTTAGCTTAAAATGTCACTCCTGTGCTTCCTCAGCCCCACCCTTTTGTCAGAATATCATCATTTGTGTCTCCAAATATTCACAATGTCAACAACTGTGATACAAATTCAACATTTTAATACAAGAGTTGCTATATTAATTTCGTTTATACTCAATACTAGATAGCATGCATGTAAAGTAGTCATTTGAATAGTCTTTAACATAGAAATGTTGCATATTGTAGCTTTAATTGTGCTATCAGTATCACTGCACTGTGAAAATAAGCTTTATGTAACCATATATTCTTTCTCCAACATGACAACCCTGCCATCTATCATTCCTCAAAAGCAATTCAACATGACACAATCTCACTGACAAAATCTTTAGCCACTTACAGTTCTGTGTGTTTGAGCTCAGTTTCATAGAGTAAACCAAGGTTCCCAGGGGCTCCCTATGTTTCAAAATTATAGGAAAAGCATCATATAAGAATACATCTTCAGCTTTGCCCCAAATGGTGGCTTTGACAGAAGCAGGAAACTTAAAGGCTGCCTCGTGATTGCAGGATGGTGCAATTTGATGAAACACTGTCACTTCCCTGCCTGCTTCATTTAGCTTATATTTTAGTGTTTCTTGGAGTGTATGTACTGTATATCTCAGCTGCTCAAATAGAAGATGGCTCCTAAAATATACAGCATTATATAAATGATATCCTCAGACTTTAAGATATATTGTAAAGATTTAACACTTAATAAGACTTGAAAAGGTGGAATGTTCTACCGTGCATTAGAGCTACCGCCAAATCTTTGACTTTCTATCATTAATGAAAGTTCTGACAAGACAGCTGCAAACTTTCTTTTCCCTTTTGAGAGGAGATGTAAGAAGAGTATATTGTGTGTGTGTGCATGTGTGTGTGTGTGTGTGTGTATATATATATATATATATATATAATTTATTTCTTTATTTAGCTCCCACGTAAGTGCAGAGCTATATGTGTTTGTGTCGTTTCCGAAGCTGCGTCCGCCTTGAACATTGTCCAGAAGATTTCTCTAAGGCTATTACTCCGATTTTCTTCAAACTTTGCATGATTGTACTTTGGGTCCATGCAG
>JAPSES010133542.1:0-15253 GCA_029822895.1 Maxillicosta whitleyi
ATTTGTAACTTCTATTTATTTAAATTCTATGTAAGTAGCCTAGTATTAATTGAGCTTTGCGAATATACGCAATTTACGCATGTGTGTTTTTACCTGTAGCCTACTGTTGTTGTTGTATTTATAATTCATTTGTTAAATGCGGTTAAAATCTATTTTATTTCTAAGGAAAATGTTGAATTTACCCAAATTACAAAATAAATGGCTAAATAAACACAATAAATTGTAAACCAATGCATATTTTTGAATCAGACACAACAAGAACCACATTGAGTTTTATTTAAAATTACTATTTGTCATTATTTTAGCCACACAAATTTAATTCAGTTTTGCTAATATACAGGTGGAAATCATATCATAAAAAAAGAAAAACACACCTAGGCTATTGGAATTCCAGACATAGATGGTGTGCTTTAATTTGGAATTTTCATAGGATTTACACCCTGAACGTAACATCCATCCAAACATTTTTATGAGTCACTGTTTCCCCCCTTTTTTTAATTTTGTGATTTTTGCTGCTGTTCCAAGTAAAAACAATCATTTACAAATACATGCCCTGTACTTCACACATGTGGTGACGAACATCACCCTGATACTTAATATCATAGAGTAAACAATCACCATAGCAACAACAAACAATATGGGCTGAGCTTTAATTCAGCTACTCATAAGAAATACTGAACATCTCTTATACACTAAAAAAAATACATGTGTAATGTAATATTTGCTTAGAAACTCATGTATTATACGCTATGAAAAACGCACAAAAACTCGTATTTCTGGCGTTGTAAAGATTCTTTAAAGGGATTTAATTGTTGGTTTACATGCTCACACTGTGGTTGTTCGACTCGTGATGTGGTGTGTACCATAGTTTACATCTGACCTCAGAATTATTAGACAAAACCAGAGGACTGACGAGACACTTTTTTTTTTTTTAATTAGGCCTTGTTTATTTATTTATTTATAATTAAAAAAAGTAAAAAAAAAAAAAAATGCTTTCAATGAAGACAGCATTTTTTTTAAACAACTATAATTTAATAAAACAAAAATACATGTTTTAACTTCTAATAACTGGATGCTGTGATGTGTCCTAAAATTACTTATATGATATAAGCTTTTATGAATTCGTTGAAAGACACAAAACATGACATTGTCAGTTTGAGTCTCCAGTTGATTAATGTAATAATAATAATAATAATAATAATAATAATAATAATAGCCTCGTCCTAAGAAGCTTCCATTTGCTCCACTGTGAGGAAAATGCTTTTATTATTATTATTATTATTATTATTATTATTAAAACGGAAAATATATTAAGAAATAGCCTAATAAACGCAAGGAGAAGAAAAACAGGGAGATACGTCAGTCTGTTTGTGTTGTCTGGTCACACAGCTGTGTAACCTGTAAAGAAATGAAAACACCTTCAGCTCACCGATCATCGCATCCAGAGAGCTGGCATCAGTCCGCACACAGTCTTCTATTTTAATATCATTCAGCATCTTTAAACACGCAGAGGAGCGACTGCGCCTTTCCCCGCACTCCACACTTGTTGCAATTTCCATAAAATGTGAAATCCCGGTCGCTTTCGCTTCCCGAGAGTTAACCAGAGGAGCAGCTCATAGAGGGGGGAAACAAAACGAAAACACCCAAAGCCAAATCCGCAAACTTTACACCAGTGAGGAAGAGGATGATGAAGAGGAGGAAAGGGGAGCAGGAGGTCAGCGGCTGATGTAAATCCAGAGGTGAGGAGGACTGAGGAGGATCCGACCGTCCTTTACTACATGTGCCATCCCGAGCCGAGGCTCTCTCTCTTTCTCTGAGCAGAGGAGTGAGGAACAGGATCCTCCCCCCGCGGATCCGCAGATCTGCAGCCGCAATTGGTGCCCGGAATCCGGAGAGTCCGCCTCCTCTGAGCACCAGCACCGGAGTCCAATGGAATATACACAGGGGTTCAGAGGTCACGGAGAACACGTTATGGATTATTTCAGTGAATATGAGGCAACTTCATTCTACATTAACCCTTCAATACCCACGAGTGTTTTTGTCACAACTACCAAATTATTATTATTTTTTGTCTTTTCCAGTGATTTATCAACATAAGATAAGATATTTATAGGCCTACTATTTATTGATATTTACTTTATTGATCCTCAGAGGGGGAAATTAAAAAGGTACAACACAAGATAATCTACATGAAAATGAAAAAGATAAAACAAATAAAAAAACATTTGTCAAAGTGACCAACAATGACAAAAACTGCAATAACACTATAAATAATCAAGTGTGCAGAAAGTGACTTGATAAGTGTGCAAGTGCCTGACATTGACAGATGCAAACGTCTGTTCAGAGTAACATTTAGCCTATTAATATATAATATCATCCTCTGACAGGTTAGCAGATATTTCCTTATATTTAACCCTTTCATGCATGACGTCCACATTTATGGACACATAGTTAAAGCACATTTTCCAAAGGGTTATGAAGGCATATTCTCCAAACCACATGGAGGCAGTCTCTATAGGCCTATAAGCAATACATTATCTTAGTTTTTACAATGTGGACTGCTCTGTGATCTCATAAAGGTAACCTCCTCAGACCCAGCTAAGAGTTTCACAGCTTGGTAAAAAAAAAAAAAAAGGGGTGCCCTGCAAAAGACATTCTGTTAAAAAAAAAAATATATCATAATGATATAAATATATAAATATATAATGAATAAACCGTTGCATCATGGTGTTTCCAATATAGGCAATCATTTAATTAGAAAAAGCCAAAACTTGTACTTTCCTGGGTCTCAGGGGTTAAATGTTTTCTTAATAAAACCATATTTTAAAATAAATTCAAAATACATTTTGACTTGATCCTAATTTTGAGAAATAAAATCAACAAAAAAAAAAAAAATCTAAATATTTTTTTTAATTAATGCATGAAAGGGTTAATTCACTGATCATGTAGATGTTTGTTTAAACTCAGAGTAAATTCAAAGGTTATATCAAATCAGAGAAAATTGAAGTGAAAGTGACTTTTAGTCAAATCTATAATTGTGTCCATCCACTGTCATTGATCCAACCCCATGGGTTTTACTGGTGAATCAATGTATAAAGTGAGCTGGACCAGTAAAATAATATAAATAATAGGATAAGAACTGATGAATAATATCAAGTGCAAAGTTTTCTCTACGAGTGAAGAAAAGGTAAATTCTGTTATGAAACGTCATATCTGATGCCCATGAAAAGACAAACTGTATTTGAATTATTTACATGTATTAATGGGATCATTGGTTCAACAGATATTAAACATTTTAGATTGGGGGGTGGTTTTTGGTCCATGTTTTGGTCCTTTTGGGTTAAACACTAATTTTTTAATAAATATTGGATAAAGCAGTTGTAGACTCTTTAAAGTGGACAAAATATCTCGCTTTTTCCTAGCATCCCCTCCACCATGAGGGAGTTACGAAACATATTCAAACATACAATATAAAAAACCTGTTGTATAAACCTATTAAAGTATCTAATTATTTATGGCCTTTTTTTTTTGGCTCTTAATTTGTTGATAATGTTGTGTTTATTTCACTGTGTTACCAACTATAAGACATAGCAAAGTGGGTAATAATAGAACTTTAAAGGAGAAAAACTAGACAAGTAACAGATATCCCATAATCTGAGACATGCCCAAATAGGAACACAATTTACTTCAGCGCATTTATTTGATTTTATTAAGAGATACTTTTCAGTCCTTATAGTCCAAATAACATAATATATCATAAAACATGAGGTAATGTCACATGCATAGTGTTTGTTACAACCCACCCCACTACCAGAGGAGGTTAGATAAGTAAGAACAGAGGCCACAATGTGCAGTATGTACAGCCTCAACCACTTAAAGCTGCAGTGCATGATAGTTTTTTAGACTCAAAGCATTTCTAGGCAAACGTGGTCATATAATGTGACCTGTATCTGATCTGTTCAAGACAGTCTGAACAGCACTTTTTCAAATCCGACCTAGGCCACTTTGTATGCGGTCCTAAATCCGATACGTGTCTGATATCTTGCAAGGAAACTTTAGCCTGGTCAGGTCGTATTTATCCGACCTTTACGTCATTGAAATGCGACAAACGTCACAAGTCTGTGTCCCATTAGGAGAAATGGCAGGAAAAACACATTTACTTCCATAAACAGCGAGTCGTCATGTAATACATCAGGATCTCTTTTGCACATGCGGGTCACATTCAGTACTCAAAACTGATAGAAGTCGCATTTAGTGTGTAACATGAAGGAGTGCACAATAAATCGGATTTCACCAAAAAAAAAAAAAAAAACCCTCTGAATTGTGCATTAAGACCAATTGTTTGAACGTAGCTCTACCCCATGACCAGATCAAAGGCCACAATGGGACTTGCGCCCCCTTGTGACCCAATTGGGATGTGTAGCATAAAAAACCTTTCCCGAGGGATCACCTGGGTCTCAAACTGGCCATCTCCTGCACCAAAGTCAGTGGCATTAACCACTGAGCTACCCAGTCACTGCATGTACAATGGGTTAAATGCAGATGTTCAAATTCAGTGTGTGTTGGATGTTCATGCTGACAAAAAGAAATAAAGAGTCTTAAGAAGGATATGTAAAATCCGACTAAGGCGCAGATATGGATTGCTGTGGAAACATGAAATGAACACACACACACACCTTCTGTATACAACTCATTCACAAATTATTCTTATTCTCCTGTGACACTCAAATAGTAAGTTCCTTTCAGCTTTTCCCTTCCACTGTTTCCACAGCAAATCACATTCACATGTTGATTTGACAAAGGTTTTTACGTCGGATGCCGTTCCGGACACAACCAGGCTTCGGGACCGGACCCTTGTGGCTACATTGGGATATATACCACAGAGGACCTTTCCCAAGGATCCACCTGGGTCTCGAACCTGCTCTCTCTCAAATCTTCTGCAAAGTGAGCGGCATAAACCACTGAGTTACCCAGTCGCTTGTTAGCTCTGGTGCAATGCATTGTGGGAAAGAACGTGTGAGGTTTAAATAGCAGTCAACTACCTTATTACTTAAGGGGTAGGGTGTAGCGCAGAGCGTCAGAGGCGGGAATCGAGGTGTGGAAGACCCCCAGTCTACATGTCCACCCCCGGGGGGCTCCATGATGGCATGGGATCACAGTCTGCTCAGGTTGGTTGGTTGGAGGAGCGTGACCGCAACATGTCTGTACAGAGTGTTGTTCTCGGTTCACAGGCGTTGGCGGCTACCCACTGGCATTTGATGGGTATGTGATCCATCAACATCCTTTTTCTTACTTTGGCTTTGTTTTTCAAACTTATGTCAGAACCTAGTCTTTTTTTATTACGTCTGGAACCCACAGCTTCGCCAGTCATGAGTTCGAGACCCGTTTGCTCCATCTGGTCAAAAATACAAAACTCTGCAATGTGTATTTAGAGGATAGTTTCATCATATTCAGTTAATGTTGCAACTTGAATTAGCTCCTTAAGATCTGTTTTTATGCAGATGTGTGTTAGTTTGTTATTCACTCCTGTGGAATTTGCTGTCTTAAGTGTGGAATGTAGCCATGTATTAGCACAGTGTATTAGCATGTCAATAACAATATTCATGGGCGTTAACGCTAATTTGCATAGATGGCCAATTATCGCGGTTTAACTGCTCAGACGTATGTACTGAGTCCCAACATAAAACTGATGTCCTCTTTGTTTTTCTGTGTTGTGTTTTTCAGTTTCACCTGGTGTTTTCACGCTACAATCACATGTAAGCTTTCTAATGAGGACTGATACAGGAGCAAGAAAGGCACTCAGCTTTACTGGCTTGTGAAATCCCACTTTGGCTTGTTGTTCATCTGCATGAACATACAAGAGAACATAACACACAGTGGTAACATTACAAAAAATGTATGCTGACCTTTGAACTAGGATAGGTTAGAATGTGAGGAGGGGAATTATGGGAGACAGACAGACGGCTAGTCAGAGCCGGTTAAAGACAGTATGGGCCTTTGCAGTTATTTTGCATATGAAGGCTTTAGAAGTGGACTTTTACTGCTGTAAGTTTGTGGCACTGAGAAGTGCATTAGCAGAGGCTGTGTATGTGTAATATTTGTCAAGTTGAATTCAATAAGAGACTGTGCCTGAACACGCCTAGCTGCCATGTTTGGACTTAGTGTCTGTTATGGTCCTCCATGCACAAGGATTTGGAGTGAAGTGCCAAGACGACAAGGAATCAATGGTTGATGTGGACAAAGTGGATGGGACAGACTGGGTGGACAAGGCGAGTTCACGTAAGTTGTTGTCATGTGACTCATCCAACTGGTTTCCTGTTTGTTTAATGTATGAGTGAAATGAGCGTCTGTGTTTTTGATTTGACCGCACCTGAGCACCTGGATCAGGTCTGCAACGAGGGTTCGGCCATCATTAACATTGGATCGGCTTGAAATCGCCCACATAGAGACTGTTCAATAAAGAACTGGTTTGAAAATGTATTGAACTGAAGTGTTTGTCACTATATACAGTATGTGAGGGTGTGTAAGGGTGAGCTAACTGACGTGGTTGTATGTTAAAGTCCATTTGGTGAAGTTTTTCACTTTCAAGCGAGTGTATTTTGAGGGTTTAAGCAAGTGATTTTAATTTCCAAGCCATGAAAAAACTAAGTAAGAGAACAAATGTTTTGTAATGAAGTCAGAGCCGTTCAATAATCACCCAGAGCAGGGTGCTTACAATAATACAATAATCTTTCTTTCAATAGAATACAGATTGTAAAAGAAGGACTAAGGGGCGAGCTGCAGACAGGGGGTTCTGCACTGTTAGGGCTGTGAAAAGGGCCCCCAGATTACCCACTACAACAAATCACACACTAAAATCATGTATAAATTTAAAAAAACAAAAAACAAACAAAAAAAAAAAACATCATATTTTTCTGTCCAACTCAATACAAATTCAACAGCATTTACAGTTTTTTTTTAATTTATTATTTTATTTTTTACTGAAATAACCTCCATCTCTACCTATTATCAAGTGAAATATTTCTCTTTTGGTTTTATTTACTCTTCCTCTAAATTGTTCCGCCTTTGTGAATGTTGATATTATCTACAGCTAAAAAAAAAAAAAAAAAATGAAAGTTTCAATATGAGCCAACATGATTAAATCTGTGCAAACATGTTTTCTTCCAGTCAGTGCACGTGGACTGCGCACAATGCAGAGCCGCTTTAATGGCGCACACTGACAGACTATACTAATCACAGAATGAAATCACATTATTTTTAAACGGCCAGGGAAGAAATGCAGACGATATCCGGCAGCTTCCAATAAAGCGTCGGATATTGATCATTTCTCCCCAGCAGCAGGCCGCACATCAGCTGCGCGAGGCGCAATAAAGAGCGGTATTCATCAGCTGTCTGCGCTTTTGTTCGCGGTGCATTTAAAGTCAGGCCGCAGATAGAAATCGTGGTGATATATGGAAACAAGGAGAGGCCTTTTATTAACGGGAAATTAAAATATTGAAATATGCGCACGTGTCAGGTCCAATAAAGGGAGACAGAAGTAGAACCATGGGCCTCTGTGTGAAGTTAATTTCACCCAAAAATAACCTGGATATTGACTGAATTAAAGGCTTTTTCATCCCCCAACAGTGATTTTATGCTGCATTTGAGTGGCATTTAGAGAAAGGCAAAATAACAGGCCATCTTTATCTTACATATAGTCGACAGTTTTACTAAATAGGCCTAAAAAAAAAAAAAATTAAAAAAAAAAAGTGTTATATTTATACTTTTTTTTTGTTAAAAGAAGATAAATTGAGAAATTCTATCATTTTAAGCAAGAGGAATAGGAGGCATACATCTTATTTTACATTATCAGGTACATTTTCAATTGAATTTTTGTTTTCTTTAATATATACAATTCATTTTGTGGGGAAAAATAGTTTATTTCACAAAAACAGCAGGAAAAATTTGCAGATTAATAATATTTCTGAAACAAGAATCCCTCCTTTTCTTCATCATGCTTATAAATACCACATAACAGGTCATACAGTAAATGTAGACTGTTGGTTGTTTTTTTTTTTCCCTTCAGTAAATGGCAGCTGAATGTCACATTAAATATAGTAGCCAGTCCTGACCCCCTGTGGCCGAAACCAGAACTTCAGAAAAACAGAACCCAGAGACTCATCCTACTGATCAGAACACAATGCTCCAGGGAAAAACACACAGGCAACACCTAGCAATAATAATAATAGCAATAATAATAATAATAATAATAATAATAATAATAATAATAATAATAATAATAAACCATTAAATATCAGTGATGTTTTTCTACAAATTCTGAAAAGGTTGTTTGGTTGATGCATATATTCTTTTTTTTTTACATTGTTGATTTTAATATTGTTCATATTTGTTGTCGTTTATGCAGTGCTTTAAGACACATAATTTGTTGTTAATATCTAACGGTGTGCACGTTCACAAATAAGTTAGTCTGAATATAATTTTTAAGCCTCAGGGTCTGTTCTGCACATTTTACTTGTGTTCTATTAATGTTTTGATCATTTTGGCTGCGTTCGTGCATTTGTCATGGATTTTGGCAAGAATGTGCATTTTCATTTATCTTGTTTTTTCTAGCTCAGCTGCTACAGTCTAAAATACACTGCGCACAAGCAAAAGTTACACTCATTTGCAAAAAAGTTCCATTGAATCCCATTCAAATTGATGTATAAATGAAGAACATTGAACTTTTTAAATCCTAATCCTAAAATGGTCTGTTTAGACTTATTTATTTATTATTTTTGACTAACTAAAAGGTTATGCTGTGATTGAGTCTGTTTTTTTTTTCCAGATCTTTCAAAATCTACCAATCGTTTACATTTTACTGCATATTATAATACTGCTTAAGTGCCTTCTTCTCCAGCTCCTAGTACAGGCATGAGAAATGATCATAATGACCTAATAAATACTATGAAGTGTAACATCTCAGATTTCAGAAACCGTTGGAATTTTTCTAATTTCATGAACAGTGACAGAGTAATAGCCATCCAAACTGCATATGCACAGGGTGTGTCAGCGATGACACATCAGGCTTTAAAGAGTTAATGGAGTGTGAGTACTTGACACTGCAAAAACAAAAACAAAAAACAATAATAATAATAATAATAATAATAATGCATAAAAATCGGTTTTTCTTCTAATCACTGGCATATCTCAACCTGTAATAGTTCAGCACAAACAAATCATTTCATGCAGTATATTGATTTTTTTAATCTAAAAATGGAGAGGCATAAAAATCTGGCATTTAAAGGATTACAATTTTTAAATGTTTTGTTTTATATCAATATTTAGGCTGCATGCAAGTTAAAAATAGCTCAATAAAAGTAAAAAAAAAATAATATTTGCTGTATAATATTTTTAGAGCTTGAAAAACTTTAAAACACTTTTATTATGTTTTCCTGTATGAATGTAACAAATATCAGAACTAGCCCCAAGAGTTAATTAAGTGCACCAACGGCTAGTGGCAGTTGAAACAACCCCAACTTTAACCTTACATCCAACTCTTGGTAGATAAAAGGTCCTTTCCGAAATAGAAGACGTAGTTGAAAGGTGGGAAAACTTGGAGAATGAGGAGCAAATTTTTGTGTCAGAAACATGCCATTCATGATAGATTACACCCCTTAGATATTTATGACAACTAGGCTCTGATTTATACCTTACTTTTTCCCACAGGTACATATAGCTACTCACTTATAATGTTACCAAAGCCAATATCATAATTAGATACTAATTTCTAATCACAGTGTTCTCAACCGCCCTGAGGAGATCATGGCTGTAAATTATTTCTCATCTCTGAAATCACCTATAAAACCCACTTTACTGAAATCACTGTCAAAAACAATGGGGTGAATTAGTCATTTTGGGCTCAGACCTCCACCTTCTGCACCCCCTTTACCAGGGCACATATGTAGCTTTAGCACAGGGGTGTCAAACTCTTAGTTCAGGGGCCACATTCAGCCAAATTTAATCTAAAGTGGGCCAAACCAGTAAAATAATAACATAATAATGTATAAATAATGATAATAATCTCTATGTTTTAGAGTGAAAAAAAGTACATTTACATTCTGAAAATGTTTATATCGACAAACTGTCCTTTCGAACAATGTGAATAACAGGAATGAACTGGAAAAATAAGTGTAATTTGAATATTTATCATTTACACATGTACATTATATTTTATACTGTCGATCACAGTGGATCTACAAACACACAAGACATTTAATATCAGGCAGAATATTGTTAGAATTGCACTTAATTCTCTTAAGACATTTCAGGGTGTTCATATTTGTTCAGATCATTCACATTGTTTGCAAAATTATACTTTGTTTTAGTGTAAATACATGAAAATATTTACGTTTACAAAGAGAAAACTGTTCACTCTGTTTAGTCTTATCTTATCAGTTATTAGTTTTTATCTTATCAGTTCTTATCTTATATTTTTTAATCTTTTCTTATCTTATCCTATTTTATCTCATCTCATCTCATCTTATAGGCTAAAACATTTGTTGTAGGATATACTAACTGGTAAAAAAAATATCTATATTTTGTTGAACCTCTCTAGTATTTGCTCACAGGTTGCCGTGGCATCATTTATGCCATGAAGTGCTTACACAACATCACAATAAATGTCACAACATTTATTTCCGTCCATATTTACGTACATTTTTTACCCTGACACATAATGAAAATGGTCCTTTTACCAGTTTACACTGTTGTTCGAACCAGAAACAAAACACATGGTGGTTTCGATATCAAGATTTCAAAAAGCGTGTTTCATTCAGGTTTTAAAGGGGTAATTGTGGCACAAACTAACACTTTTTTTGTCCCTTTCATTCCACAGTTTTATTCTTGTGTGTGTGTGTGTTTATATAAATACATATATATATATATATATGTATAAGCCCATTTTTATACTATTGCTGTATGTTTAAATGTTTTCTGTTGATAAAGCAACAGTTCAAAAGCACCAAACACATATGTAATTGAATAATTTTGCTTACAAAAGTCAGAATTGGACAAATTAGGCAAATGCCACAGATGTACGGCATATTATTAAAAATCTTTTATTATAATTATTTTATTGAAATAAATGTGTATCATAGTTTACATCTTTGGAACACAACAGAAACAAATGGCAACTCTGCAGCCAGTCCTTCAAAAAAATCTTTAATTTTCAATCTACACATCCTACAAAAAAAAAAAAAAAAATCAAATCAAATCAAATAAATGATAAACAGTGACAATTATAATGAAATATAGTAACCTAACAATTATTCACAGACATAAAATGTGTATTTTAAAACCTTCCTGCCATTACTTAAGTACAGGTTCAGACTTCATTTTCTTTACCACTAATAAAATAATTTGCATCAATCATTTTTACACAGATCTTCCCTGGGGTATTCCTATTATACAACATAGTATTCATTTTTAAGAGCATATTTTGATAAATGATAGTCTTCATCAAGGCATTTATTATGTGTATATTCATAAACCTTGTAAATCATATCTTTTTATCCCTAAATAAGTGTCATCAGACCTGATCTGTGATGTTCTTTCCCATGAAGTCTCTTCCACTCACTAAGAACCTAATTTACTAATTTGCCAACAGCTGTTTTATAAAGTCAAGTCAAAGAGGAGACGCGGTTTGATCTTTGTAACCGTCACATGCTCCTTGGTGCCCGTAAATCCATATGACACATGTAAACAGAGGATAAAAGAGTGTCAAAGCAGAGTGGAGGCTGTGTGAAGACATGTGGCCCACACACACACTGACACCACGTCTATGATTTTAATGAGCAGCCTTTGTCAAAGTGAGCAGTAAAAGACTTTCTGAGGAAATCAGCAGCAGCTGACGTCTTTGAAAACACTTTTAAAATTGTTGGCTGGGTGATGGATATGAGCAGTTGGAAAGATTGTGGAAAATCAGGCTGCTTAAAGTGGTTATGGTGGTTGGAAAGCGAAGCAAAGCACTCTGGGTAACGCGCAACAGACTGTTGTTAGAGCTGCAATTTGGGTTTAAGGTTGATATATAAAGGATGTAAATGTCTATTATCAAATTAACACGTTCTGAGGGCTGTTGTGGAGTGGATACTGGACCAATGACCGCTACATACGTCTTACAGATACTAAAGAAAATACAGCACAGAGTAAAACATACACATACGTTCACTTAACCATCGCCTGGACCGTGGAGTTCTTTATTTTCAACCTTTTTAAACATTTGCTGTTGCTTTCATGTAGGTTTGTGCAGTATATTCAGTGCGAGTCCTTTCTATGAAATTCTCCAACTGTTATTCTGAATTTCTAACAGTTTATAGATGTATTTGCGTCTGTTTTTAGTACTAAATGTATCGGAGCCTGGCTAAGAGAAAGTGAACATCAGGCTCAATCGTGCATGAAAGATTAGTTTGTGAAACTGTTTAATTTGTACGTGAATTACAAATGGATATATATGAGAATACAGTGTAAATCAAGAACAGTAAAGATTGTAAATGAATATGTACAGTATAAATTCAGAATGTATATGGATGCTTTTATGAAACTGGTCTCTAAAAACAGGACATTGGGGCTAAACATTCAAACCAGATGGAAACTAATGTTATGAAGCAAGTTTGGGAGCACTTTGGGTCTGTTTTAGAAATTAAGAACCCAGTTTCATAAAACACCCATATATCAATGTGTAAATAAATGTTGATATTATAAGTGTGTGTATAATCTTATGTTTCATAATAATCAAATACTACAGAACAGCATAAAGATGTGTATTAAATATAGTAATAAAACATATGTGGCCACAGACTGATAATTTGATCAGTATGTTGATCAAAATTTTAATTATTACTCTGTTACTTTTTTGGATTCTCACTCTTTTAACATGAACTAATGTCTAAAATAAAATCATTTCATTTTGTTTCATTTCTGGATATAATGTACTCTCATATATTAAGAAAACTGTGGTATGTTAAATATTTGCACTTTCCTTTAGCAGTTTTTGGTATTATTTCCAAACTGCTTCTAACTCCATAACTGCTGTACATTTTTCCTCACTCCATTACTTTGTCAATGATGAGAATTTCATGTTTTTATTAAACATTTGGTTAGACCTACAATTTAAGCTATTATGGTTGCTGCTAAATTAACTTTAAAAACAGATATGGAATAATTCGTATTACTGCACAGTGCTTTCTCACTCCGTTCCTCACTTGGCCACGCCCATAGACACTAGGCTAAATATTGCACTTAATGATGGAGGTTAGTCAATGACAATTATTGTAGATAATTCATTTATCAACACATAATTAAATGAATAAATAAATAAATGAAGTATCTACAGTAAAAAAAAAATAAAAAAAAAAGTGGAATATAGTATGAAACTCTACCAGACTAGTCAGTGACAAGCCTTGGTAAATATATTCATACACTGCCTATGTGGTAAATATCATGAGGTTGTTTCTAAATAAAGAGAAGATAGGCTATTTACATAATTTATTACGATAAGAGATTCTCTGTCCTGGACGCCCATTTGTGCCACTGATGAAAAACATCCTCTAATGCTAAATAATTCTTCTTTTTCATCTGCACTTTATCACAGACAGGGCACGACTGTCATATCTGCTGCTGTTTTGTTCTATTATACACTGCCACTTCTGTGATTAGGTTTGATGTGTATCTTTTATTTTCTATTATATCTGTGTGAGTTCTTATTTATCCTGGTTATCGTTCATTCTGATGAGTTCGGAACTGATGGGGTTTCTACCGGTCAAACATGGAGGCATTAGTTTTCTCAACCCTCTCATTAGGGCTCGTTTGTCTTTTTTTTTGTGTTGTTACGTCTCTTATATATGTGTGTCTGTCATACACAATATGCATATGACACTGGGACTAAATGCAAAATAAGATTAATAGTTAATCTCTAGTGCATTATAAAAGAGTAGAACAGTGATTCCAACCTCTTTTGGCTCATGACTCCATTTTAACATCACAAATTGACATTCAAAATTTAGACTTTTTTGGGGTTTTTTTGCTAAAAATTTATTTGTTTTTGATCATGTAATAGTTTGCTATGCTATGTTATAAACAAACATTAAGCTCAGATGACATCAAATCTATATAATGTATATTATTATGAATTATTATTATTATTCCTTTTGTTGCATTGGTATTGATAATTTCATTCCTGATACTTTTTTTTTTTGTTTTTTTACTATACATTGGAGCAACTATAACACACAATAATTTCCACTTGGGATTAATAAAAATTAATTAATAAAAAACCATCTCAAAATATACAACAGACAGAAATCAAACAGGAAAACAACACATTTCAGCTGCTGAGTGATGGTCTCCTTAAGGTTGGAGGTATCGTGCGCTCTTTTAGTGTTAATGAGCTGTGTTCTCGGTGCAAATATGAAGCCTGACTTTCACTAAAGAGAGAAAAAAAACCCTCTCATTAGCCGAGAAACAGCTTTCATCAACTCTCAGCCTGTCTGTTCTGCCCTCAGGCCAGTCTGAGTGTGGATTTATGTGAAGTCACGTCAGGGCTCCATTAATCACCCGACCAGTACAAGCATTCATCTTACAGTAATTGCTGACATGTTAATTACACATAATGACAATCCAGCTCCTGCAGACTCATCCAACAGGAGGAGGAGTTCAGGTAATGCTGTCAGCTGCTGTCATGTCTGTCCGATGTTGAAGTATAAGGAATGAAGTCGGTTTAATGTAAATCAGAATCAGAGATGATGCAGGATTAGATGAATCATTTTGTCTTTTATATGTTGCTATACCTTTACATATTTTTTTACCATTATAACTATAAAATGATTTGCATTTCTTTTTTTTTTTTTTATCTCTTAAGCCTCATTTCCATCTTGCTTATACATTACTTTTTAAAGTCATCACATTATTGTCATATTATTATGTCTTTTACTTTACTCCGCCAAGGAGGTTATGTTTTTGCCGGCGTTTGTTTGTTTGTCCGTCTGTCTGTCTTTTAGCAACATAACTCAAAAAGTTATGGACAGATTTTGATTTAATTTTCAGGATTTGTTGGCAATCGCACAAGGAAGAAATTATTAACTTTTGGGGGTGATCCAGAAGAAATCCTGGATTTTGGATCACTCAATTTTCATGAACATTGGGGTCAATGGGGTCAAAAATGTTGTTTCTCAGTATCTGGGTTAATTATTGACCAAACCTAATGAAATTTTCAGGAAAT
>JAPSES010133579.1:0-15250 GCA_029822895.1 Maxillicosta whitleyi
ATATAATTTTTTTGTTTTGTTTTTTTTTTGTTTTAATGTTATATTTAAAATAAATAAATAAATAAGCAGACAAACAAGAAACTGAAGAACCTGAAAACAAGGGTGGTCTAATATTTTTTTTTCCGTGACTGTATGTTACATATTGCTGCACCCTTGGTTGTGTTTCTTAGGAAATGGGGTTCTCATGTTAGTTCCATGACAAACCTACTCACTAGGCTGTCATTATATGTTGGTGGGTGGGTCATTGTAGCATTTTCACATGATTACAGCCACTGAAACTGCAATGATGTACCAACCCCTGTAAAAATAACATATTGTTGATCAACAAAAAGACAATGGAATCTGACTGAAGCAAATATTTCTCTGCAGTCCTTTCTAACCTTAGTTGTGTGACACCCTGCACAGATATATATTTTGATGAGCGCTGTGACTGCTGATCCTGTAAATGCTGAAAATGTTTTGTTCTACATTCGAATGGCCACCTGCAATCAGATATTTGACCCCTGGATATACATCATGTGTCAAGTGTCCAAACTAAGGCGAGTAAAATAAAAAAATAAAAAAGAATCACCACAAAAAGTTGTAACAATAACACACCTTATCATCACTGCTCACCCCCCATCATAACTTTGGGCTGTGGCATGTTCTGAATATCTTCCAACACAACTACCCAAGCTTCCCTGATGCATTTCAACTTTTTATCTTTTACACATGAGCTCACATTAGTTTTTCGGAGCATGCTTCATAGTCCAGCATGTGTCCTTTCTTAGATTTCTGCTGATGTGTACACTCCATATCATTCTAGTCATCTGATAAACATTTAACACAAATAGTTCCAGCCTTTTGTCATGTTTGTTCATTGCTTTTTTGCCTGTTTTCATTTACTGAAACTAACACAGATGGTTTCCAGTCTAAACCGTGCACCTAATGAGCTGCAGATTGTTGTTGTATTTGCACAAACATCTTTTAGATGCTGAGAAACAGATAGCATTAATCCTGATGAAACTTGCACAGCCCAAGTAAACATAAAGTCCCTGAATACTGTTATGTAACTATACATGTTATCTGCAGTCAGGGTTAGTTGATGCCCAGAGCTTGACAAAATTGTCCGGTAAGTAAAAGCATAATGTTACCTCTTTGAAGGTAATCTTTAACCCCTAAGCTGGAAAACTGCGGTTCTTTCTTCCACTTGTGAACCTTTGCCACTGCCAAACATTTGCCTAACAAAAACCTTGATGTGCACTTAAACTCAACAGCCTACATTAATGCAACTGTTTAGTATAAGTGCATGTTAAGGTAACTGTTTGATTCTAAACCATAAGAGAACGATTTAACTTCATACCAGCTTAAAGATAGGGTAGGAGATCCTGGAAAAACAGTTCAAGCAAGCTACAGTTGAAAATACACAATTCAAAAGTCCAAACCCCTTTCTTCAGATGTCCACCTGAAGCCACGCCTTCAGAGTACCGTATGGTACCGGAGGGGGCAGGGACAAATGGCAGTTGAGTTTGAAAAAAAAATATCACCATTCAATCATTTTTATGGACCGGTTAAAATGATTGGATGGTGTTTTTTTCAGTCCTGTCCGTTCCATGGGTGACTAAAGCTTTTTATTTTTGTGTTTGAGCATTTAATTAATTTGGTTGCAATCAGGGTATAAAGGGGATTTTAAAGCAATGTAATAAAAAAAAGTTCCAGGAAAACATCTCCCACCTTACCTTTAATTTGCAATAGAGACAACAATAAGACTGTCATTCCTAAAGGAGCTTGTTAGCATGTTTTACCCCCACAAGAGATGGCTGGGCTAATGCTAATGACGCGATGCCACACATAAATGCTACTGCTTAACTAAAGCGGGGGCATAATTGTGTAGCAGCAGTCACTGCCTCACGAGAGCTACAGGTAAATTAGCTTATACCATTCCCTGGTTGGTCACACAGAGTATGCATGTGTATGTGTGTTTGCGTGCATTTGCATAATTAACAAGTTTTATCTTTTCCCTCTTATTCCAATCTCTGATTTCTACTTTTGACTCTAATTTGCTCTTGTGATTTCCTTCTCTTTCCTGTAACTGTCCAACCTCCGTGTTTCTCATCTGCTTCTACATTCCATTGCAACCTACACTGTTTCCATCTTTTACTCTGCTCCTTTTTTGTCTTCCTCCCATCATACTTTTGACTCTATCCTTATTCTTTCCTCTCTCTACTACCAGGTCTTTATTGCACAAACTGTGCTGTCCGGAAGTCGCCTCCAGATCAGGTACCTATTGTTATGGATACGCTTCGCCACCTGGAACCAGATCCTGGACCCGTGGGTATACATCCTGTTTCGGAGGTCAGTTATTAGGAGAATCCACCCCCGCCTCGACTGGTCCCGGGGCTCCATCATGACCTTGTATCCATCCTTCGGCGACACCATCCGCAGATTCACACGTTCCTCGCTCGGGAGCACCCTCAGCCAGGACGAAACTGAAAAGTCAAACACAACGTCAGCATCTACCCTGAAGCCCTGCTCTCCTTCTCAGTAATTGGAAATCAGATGCCCCTGTTGCTTTTAAAGAGAGTAAAGTGGTATTACATTATGTATCTGACTGTGCTCTATGATGGCTTTCAATACTGACAGGATGAAATGAGGGGGATTATACCATCAGTTGGGAATTTGTTTTGTCAAAGCATATTATCATAATGTTTCATATGATTAGCAGTAACAAAAAGAAAGAAGGAAAGAGCTGACATTTGATTGGTAACTGATTCCTAATAGGTAGTTGCATTCAGAACACTTCCAAGAGGCTTCATATATTAATATACACACGGCACTAACCTCAGCAACAGATTTAGTGCTATTTCCATATACAGCTCTTTCTGCATTTTTCCATCCAGTGATATTTTAGATATTTTATTATAATGAATAAGTGCACTTTAAGTTCATTCAAGCAAATGTTATTGTCTGAGCAAATGTCATTACTTTGCATATATTTTCTCTGTATCTGTGTTTGTGAAAGGTAGGAAAAAGGAAAATAATTTAACAAATTCAACTCATGAATTGGAACAAAATTGTATTTATTTCTGAAGAAAGTATGTGTGCATGAAAGGATAAACTGAAAATACAAAAAAAAAAACAACAACACAATACTAAAACTAGATATTCAGTATGACCTGTATGAGAATGCATTATTGAGTTGTCATTTACTTTGCCTGTTTTGACAGAATTATATAAATATCCTGCTGTAGTAATATATTTCTTGTTGTAAAAGCCATGTTACCACTTTATGATTCACAAGCTACATTACCAATTTTGTGTCTAAATTTATATGATGTTCCAAAATAAATGTATCTAAATTGCTAATGTTTGGATCTCAGTATGCCAAAAATGCAGAATTGTATGATCCCTATATTGAAGTTAAGCAGAGATGTATTTGTACTGTTCATATCAGTGAAAAGTTATTGAAGAAAAAAAAAGGTCTTTGGTGAAAATACCCTCTAAATTCAGAACAGTGAAATATGAAAGAAGAGAGAAAATTAAAGTATAGTGTTTTCCTTTATATTTCTAACCCTATCTCCAGGTTAGAAGATACACCTTCAGATATTTCTCAGATGCAGAGCCACTTGGGAGGCAGGAGAACGATATAATGAGCGGTTTTATGACTGCAACTGAAATAAGAATGAGCCAAGCAGCCAAGCCCAAATATGGTTAAACTGAATATTTCTGTCAGTAATAAATCATTTGCCCCCATAATATCAACTTCTCCCTCATGTCACTTCGCTGGGCCTCAGTCCAGTCCTGACAGTGGTATGTCTGCTCTAGACTATCCATGACTCTCATAAATATATAAATAAACCTCCAAGTTATTTGTCACTGAGTGTGTATGATGAAATGTGAAGGAGGTAGAATCTTGTCCTTGTATAATTAAAAAAAATAAAAATCTGCCTCAGTGATCAAATGTTCTATATCTTACATACTTTAATAAGATGATTTGGTAGAAAAAAAGAGAAAAGTGCTGTTTAGCTGCATGTTTTAATGTATATGTTAAAGTGTTATTAGGTTTATGTACATGTATATAATGGATTTATGAATGTTGAGTAGAAAGAACCTAAAAAGTGAGTGTATTTAATGTGCAGACAATGTTTTGAAGTACATCTGGTAGCTCTGAGACAAAGCTTTGTTTTAATTAAAATCCATTCTATCCTTAATTCTCACAATTTCACATTTTGACCCAAGACTGTGTGTTGGAAACTACAGCTGACCAGTGTTTTGGGCTTTTTTTTTTGCTTTATTAGAGACTAAGACCATGTAAAGTTTCACTCCTTTTTTTCTGGAGGCATTTTACTCAGAACAGTGTTATCTACAAAGTCCATAGCAACCATTTGCAAAATTTCATTTATTTATTTATTTACGCTACTTAATTACATGTCTATTCACACAGAAACTGTACATTGACTTGTTGAGTTGTATACTGTTCATGTTAGCCAAGCATTAAACCAACCACTGCTAAATGCTAAGTGTTGTCAGTGGTGGTTGTGAATGTAAAAATGATGTAAAACTAGTGATGTAGTGGCCCCTGGAGAAAGGAGTATACTCAAATGTTTTTAAAAATGTGTCCAGAAAACACCATGTTTTAGAAAGTAGTAGTATTTGCTCACTTTTATAAAATTATTATGATTATTACTGGTCACACAAGCAGGTAGCAGCATAAATGTCTAATGACTCATTCTGAAATCACCTTAAAACTTACCTCAGAATTATGTATTCCATGAAAGTAGGTTCTCTCGGTATGTGCCACTCATCTGAAAGACATTAATTCTGCCTTTCTTTTTCGCATTTCCAATAATCGCCATCTTTCAACAAAATGCGCAGTGATCTGTCAATCAATGGAGGTGGCGCTGGCACCTCACGTGTCCAATCAGGCTTGGCAATAGTTTCCTGGGTATGACCCGCCTTACTCTGCCTCTGATTGGCTTATCAGTCATCATGTCTAAAGTTAGCCAATCTAATTAGTGAAGGCAGCAAGAACCAGCCAATTAGAGTCAGAGGAGGGCGGGTCATATCTTCACCATCTGAGAGGAAAAATAAATAAAAAAATTTGGCTCAAAAACTATTGAATGGTGCACATCAGGGGGATTTTAGAAGTGGATATACGCAATGATGACTGAAAAATAAGTAAGTACATTCCATATACCGGCATATACTCTGGACTAGTGTGTAAAACACACACATATCTGGAATCACTTCAACAATTTTTCTTACAATTTAACTGTCAAATCCTCATAAAGAGATGCTATTAAGTGGTAAAATAAATAAAATCACAAAACATTACAATGACAATACATTGACAATAGAACAGAATAGCTGTTAACTGTTCATTTCAGCTTACACTGGGTAAAGAAGCTCAAAGTGAGGTTGAATTTTCACAGATCATTGTTTATGTGCTAAGGAAACATAAAACTGTCATTCTCTTGGATTTAGTTGTTTTCCCTGCTCTGAGTGCCAGTCAATCTTTAAACATTGTGGTTAATGTTGTAAATGGTGCATAAATTCTTATTTGTGTGTGCAAAATGTCTGTAAAACACACACAAACATGACCACACTTATAATTTAAATGTCAAGTTTTCATAAGGAGGTGTTGAAACAGTGAAACAGTGCAGCTGTTATTTGTTTGAAGTTGCATCATGTAAAGAAATAAAGCTGAAGTCTGCCAGATCAGTGTTCATGCTCATGTAAAAAATGACAAGAGCAAGGAAACATGAAGCTGTTGTCTTTTTGGGTTTAATTGAACTTTTCCCACTTTTATTTAAAATTCCTCTCAGTGCAAAGTTAGAAAGAGAGTAACATTAGACATACAGAGGAATAAAAATAAGTTACTTGTATTTTTACACAGATATGAAGTAGTTTTATTTTCTTTTTTCAACAATGCAACATGGCAAAAGCGGTGAACTGGTGCATTTATGATTATAGAGACCTTCATTATTTTCTGGCAAAAGTGGTTGCAGAAAACTCCAAGCATGTGGTTTGTAAGAGTATACAGTAAGCTAGTTTTGTTTTAACATCTTAACTGTGGGAAGTTGGGTTGGGTTCCTGTTGGACAACTTTGATCTTGTGGGAAATGTGAATACCAGAGATGTGCCATCTAGCTGGAGATTGTCCCCAGGACTTTATAATTATCATGTGAGTTAATATGTAGATGATGTTCTGCAAGTTGTACATAAACAAACTGACAATCTTGGCAAACATAAATCATACATGCATACTTCTGGTTTGTCAGTACAGGAGTCACAGAATTGTTAAAGGAGAACTAATGCATTCCGATGGTGGTATGACCCAGATATGTCTTTTTGTTTTCCTTCTGTTTTTCCCAGTGGTTTTTCATCAGAGGAAAAGGGGCTGCTTTATCGCTTATCTATCTTCCTTGATTCCTAGATGGCTGTCTGATTAGCTGCTGCTTTAGTTGAGTTTCCTGACTGATTGTATTCATATCCTTTAAATATTGGTCAAGATTTGTACAAAACCTGCATTTTGAATTAATATAAATGCACATCATTTTATGCATTGGAATGATTTATTTCTTCTGTGTGTTTTGAAGATCTGAACAAAATTATTAGTGTACATAGAAAGCGTGATATTAAATGCTTGATTTCAATGCACAGAAGTATTATTGGTGTTGTGTTTATTTACCACAGTGATTTAAAGATATATTCGTTAAACAACAAAGACTCGCTCTCTATATCAAGGCTTTTTTTTTTCTTCTTCAGAATAGAAACAATGTACAGGGTTAATTGTAGTCCCAAATGTAGTGATGTTTGTAAATGAAGCGATTAAAAATTAATATGAAGTCTGTGAAGTTAAGATAAAAACCTCAAAACATGTTTTCCCCCTAGTTTTTTTTTTCAGTCAGAGCTTTTAGTCTTTGTTTTTAGTAAATATCTAGATTCTGCCATTCTTCACATCTCCAATAGCTCCCCATACATCAAACAAAAACACATCTGGGAAAGCAAAGTCTCCCAGAACTGAGTCCAAAGCCTCTGCAAAGTCATCCGGATTCTTCTTGTCTTTTCCTGCTTCCACTATGGTGGTCGCTGCGGAGAAAAGGGGATATGAAATACAGTAGATGCGTCATTTTCAGAGATGGTAGATGATTAAACTACTCTTTGTACACATTGTCTTTTAGCTACATCACTGTGAAGGACATGTAATGTGATCTACAAACTAGGATCAAATTCATGTACAATCAAATGTATCATCTTTTATAATTAAAAATGGAGCTCTTCCATAATGATAATAACACTAATTTATCTTTACTCTTTGCTGTAGCCTTGTAACAGCTGACAAATATAATTAACCCTTTCATGCATGAATTATTTGAACCTTAATCAAGATTTTGAATGTGTTTAATTCCTCTTTAGGCATGAAAAATCAATGTGATTGAAACATTTCTTATGAACCTATTTGCAAGTTACGAAAATGTCCACCCAGCTGGACACAAAGAAACATGTATTTACTCGTATATTGTGTGAAAACTATGTAATAAAAACATTTTTCATGCCACTAATCTGATGTTTTCTCACATTTTAACATATGGTCTAGTACTAGTCAGTACTCTACTATACTAAAAAACGTCTTGTTTAAAAAAAAAAAGATAATTGCAGTCTAATTATCAATAACAAGCAACTGATTTACTCTCAAACATGTCACTGCAGATCAGATTTATCAAGAACAGCAAACTTACAGTTGAGGTCTGAATGTCAGTGTATGAGATGATGCACAATCATCCACTGTGTTGGCTGATATGGAACTAAAACAACAAAATCCATGAATATACAAGAGAACAGCTGTGGAATAACTGTCCACTGTAGTGACCCTATGCATGAAAGGGTTAAATATATTACTAGTGAAATATCTTACTGTGACTTCTACAATCCATCCACAAAATCTGTTGTTTCTAAAAGAAGTTAATTTTACTAGGAAGATGTCTAAATTAGAGCTGCAAATTATATCATTTGAGCATCATCATTGTGATGTACATGTGTGCAATAGTCACATCACACACCCTGCAATGTAGGAGGCAAATGAACTCAATGTATTCTCATCTAATTTCAAGGGTATGTGACACACTGCACCAAGCAATCCACCAGTCACTATTATTTTTAATTAGTTTGGAGTGAGTCACTGGTAACGACATTGAAAAATGAGCAATGAACGAGAGAAAATCACTGTAAATGAAGACTTGGTGCAAAAAAGAAAGAAACAAAACATGTTCTGTGTTGATAGTGCCTTGCACCTGCTGGCAACACTACTAATTTGTTTGACACCACACAGCTATTATAGCCTCCTGAGTAATTTTTTATATCACAATATATATATCCCAGGGTTTTAAAATAAATTGCAATGTAAATTTCCAATATTGGGCAGAATGAGTCTAAATGGACCTGAACTGGGATTAAATTTCAGTCAATAGTGATTGATGTACTTAAAACTTGCTAATAAAATTATTTGATCTTGAAGAAATACATGACATCACTGTAACTTGAGTGTATATGCTTATAAATTATAGTAAGAAATTCTTGATTTTGCCTAAACAGTTCTAGTTTAAGAGTGATATAGGTACATTCTTAGAGGAATTCTGAACAAAATACAGGTAAAAAATACTTTTTTTTTCTCAGGAAGGCATTATTGACCCCATTAATATGTGGGACACATTCTACTGAAATACAAACAGAGAATGGACCGTGAAACTGAGAGGGGAATTGAGTCAAAATACACATATTGTGTATTAAAGATCTTTGACTTTTTGTTTTATAGGTCATACTTTGAAAATGAGAAATGTATGAAAGCCACACATATCCAATTTAGACACAACATTTTCATTTGCATCAAGTTTTTCTGTTAGTTTTATTTAGAGCGTTCACTAGTTGTGGTTGAGTTTTCATTTTATTTAGTTTTTTAGATCATAGGAACTAACAGAGGTAGAAAAAGTGACAAAATGAAATATGATTTAGAAAGTTAGAGTTCATTAAGATCATATATTGTGTTAAGACATTTACTGTTTTACACCATGAACCATAAAAGCTGCAGGACCTGACGTTGGTTTGTGTTATTATTGAAAAGTGAAGCCACTTGTTCAGGTTTCCATGTAGGGACACAGAGTAGAGCAGTGGAATTACATCCAGGTCACATCTGACTGAATCTGATAAGCCACATATTTAACCCTCCCGGCTGTTTAAAAACACTGGTGATTAGACAAAGTTTGCGTCATAGAGTGTTTTTTTTTTTTTCTACAGCCTGAAAACACAGGAAAGGAGTAGATGCTGATAACCCATGTCTTCTCAGACCACTTCAAGTACAATGTGTTGAAAAGTGATTATGTAAACTTGCACTTGGGGTTAGGAAGCACTTCAGCACTACTCATTGTTCATTTTACATTTTATTTAGGTTTAATGTGTTTGAAAACAATTACTTTTCTGTCTGTTTTGCGTTAACAAAATCCTTTTTACACTGTAAGTTTAATTTTGAGTCTCATTTTAATCCTAACCCAACCTGCTTTTCTTTTTGTCATTTTCTACGACTAGCTATATTTTCACTAAAGACTCTTCAAAATCTACATCCTATGACGGTTTAAGAAGATTTGTTAATAGCTTTTAACCTTATTAGCTGTCTAGTGTTAACTTTAAGGATATATTCTTTATTTGTAGAAAATGTAATGCCATTCTAAATTTTTCTTAGAATTTCATCAGTAGGAGGAAATCTTAAATTCCAGATCCACCTCATCCTTTCTGTTTAGTCCATTTTTGCATCCTTTTTCCAAAATATGTCACCCAGTGTAACATATTGGACCAAGTCCAAGCAAACAACAACTGGAAGAACAGTCAAAGATAAAATTAAAACTGAAAATAAAACTTGTGTGACTGTATTCAGGATACTGGCCTTGAATTGGTGGGAAAAGGTCAGTTCATTTCCTTGGAAACATTGTTCATCTTGAATTCCAGATGGGTTCATTGGGTTCATAGATTAAGTTCATAACTTCATGAAAAAAAATTAAAAATGAAAGATTTTTTGCTAAATATATCTCATAACCAGTGTTCCAAAGGCTGTGTGACTACAAATCCCCTTAATTCCTATGACCTTGAATTTGACAGCATTTTCATTTTTTTAAAAAAAGGATGGATGGATGGATGGATGTTTTACACAAGTGTTAAGTGGGTGGTCTTACCCAGCTCTAGATCTCTGATTCCCATGTAGCTTTCCAGCAGGTCATCCACTTTCTTGGTGGCCCGCTCCTCAAACTCATTCTGCTGGCAGAAAAAATACAGAAGTGTTGTTTTGAATTCAGTGGTGTTTAAGCTCTAAATATGGTGATAAAACTCTCAGAGAGCTTATCTGCTCATGCCAAAACATGTTAGAGCCAAGAATACCTTGGACTATTATCACTTCTCTCTTAGATAAATATATCAAAGTGTACAGATAAGGAAAACCCAAAGAGAGCCTACACAAGACCTCCTGATAGGTGTTAGAAGGTAGGTGTTGATAAAGGGAAATGTCATTCATTTGTTGCATCATTGAAAGTAAAAATGAGTCTTTTAGTTTCCAAAATTCTAAATGAAATACTACATGTGTTTAGCTGTCAGTTCTGTGCAATGTGAAATTTCTTGCATGAAGATGTACAACATATGGAGGACACTCGAGGCAAAGTAAAATCACATTATGGCCAGATAATTAAGCCATAAAGGCCCAAACAGCCACTGACGACCAAAACCTCCTACTGCTCATCAGTTTGTCATCTTTTCTTGGTCATCAGATATGATCCATTTGGACGTTCAGAGGCTCTGTAGTGAACGTGGAAACACCATCATCTTCTACAACATTGATTCACCAGTAAAACCCATGGAATTTGATAAATAACAGTAGCAGGGGACACTTGATTTTTGTTCAGTTAATGATGTACTTTCCAGAAAAAGTAACTTTTTCTTCAGTTTTCTCTGTTTTGATATAATAACCTTTGAATTTACTCTAAGGTTTTATGAACATCTACACAATTAGTGAAATAAATATAGGAAAATACATGCGTTACATTGAAAAAACTTAAACTAAAACAGGATAATATTACAATAAATAGTAATAAATTAACTAAGGAAGGTTAAATATGGAGAAAAAAAATAATTAGGGAACTGCCACTAAAGTAGCATTGGGTCTTTATGGGCAAAAGTGAATTCTGAGCATATATGTGGTTGTTAGTTCATGTTCATGCCAGAGGTCAAGCAGTAGTACCCTGGGAAATATGCGTTTAACGACTCACGTCCAGAAACCTCATGGCAAAGGTTGGAGAGACAAAATAAAACAGATTGTGGCACATTACTTCATGATAAGCCACAGATAAATTGTTAATAAAACAAATATTTGTGTTTGTCCATGTGTTAGCAGTTGAAATATGAATGTCATTGTCCCGAAGAGCGTGTAAAACTCACCACTTCCTGAACTGTCGCAGACCCTTTGGAGCGAAGGCGCAGTGTCTCCTTCCCGTTCACCATCTTACAGTCATTAGATTTTGGTGCTTTGGTCCTCATTCCAATCATGTCTAAACACACAAACACACAAGAAACACTCAGTTGTATTTACACTGTCTTCTTTGCAGAGTGTATTCAAATGTGCTTCTCCTCTTGTGTTAGTATGCACATATTCACCTTTAATTGAGAATTTTTTTTATCTTACTTTGCCTGAGAGCATTATTGCTGCAACTCCCTGGATATTTTATTTTATTAAATTATGCTTGATATTCCAGTAATATGTTTAAAAAAACGAGTCATTTTTGGCTTTAAATAAGAAATGTATGCACCTTTGTACAGTAGTAATGAATAGTACCTACAGTACTATGCAAAACTTCTTTGGCCACCTTTAGCTTTATTGTTTCTGCAGGGCTGAATTAAACATGCAAATTTATTTCTCTTTGCTTCCCTTCAGACACACACACAAAAAAAAACATGTGCACAACCTTGAAAGACACACAAAAAACTGAACTACATGGGTTCTAAAGGTTAAAGTCACTATTTATTGTGATGTCTGTCCCCATGATACAAACAGTTACAAACATCTGACACATGTTGAATGAAACCTGGTATAAAACATCAGAAAATGTATGTAATAAATCTTACATTGTCTGAACAAGAGGGTTAAAGACATGTTAAGTCCAAATGAAGGCCACACTAAATACTACCACTTTGGTTTAGAAATACTGCTATTTAATGCTGTACATAATTCATATACATCCAAACTGAATCTTAATGAAGAAACTCTGTAATGCATATTCATGATCATTATAACTTTACTATACTAACAAACCTAAAGGTGGACTAAGACTTTTGCACAGTACTGTAGGTAATTCATTACTACTATTGATATCTGTGCTGATTTATGAGGTTGTTTTACTTCTTAATGTGTGAAATTGCATCTGTTTTTAGTCCTTTTAATGACATACTAAACTTTAATAACTAATTCCAAGTGGGAATTTGCCCATTTCCTGCAGGAGATTTTTAAAGCTACTCTATAAGACCATAAAACTGAATAAAGCTAAGGCTACTGAGGTTAATTTAATGTATGCCTATAGCTTTAAGACATGTGATTACAGTAGTAGAGAAATGAATGCATGTGAAACTGTAAAGACTGAGTAATGGACATATTCAGCTTTTTTTCTTTGGAAATGTAAAGTCTTGGCATTAACAGCATAACAAGGAGCATTAAGAGATGCAAAAAAGTGAAGGAAGTCTGTCTGTTAGCAGTGCATTTCCTGTCTGATAAGCACAATTCTGAACAGTAGGGTGTGCTTTTTTCCTCAGTAGAACCCACTTCCCCTTCCTAACCTTGTGCAATGAATACATCTCTTTTAATTTTGACAGGCAGATGACTTTGTGTGAAATTAAGAAGGACTGTCATTGCTTTTTAGAGAATGTCCCTGAAAAAGAAGGTCACAGTCCACAAAATGCATCATCTGTAAGATTTATGTCACCAAAAAGCAGAACAGTGCAGTGCTGGTCACTCATGAAACCACTTGCTGTAACATTCTGTACCTTCACTCACTTTGTTTCCTTTAAAATAAACAGTCGGCATATAAATAAAAGTGGTCGCCAAGCTCTGTGGCAACAAAGAAATATAGTAACTGTATTTGATTTAAATATTTATCTGTATGTGGCATTGAGTACGTGAGTTAGTACAGATCACTGTGTTCTGTATATATGTGTATTCAATATTTACATTGTTTCAGTCTGTACTCTACTTACACCATGTGGAAAAGACACCTATTGTGTCCTCATTTGTCTTCTGCATTCCTATTAAAACGTGTTTATTCTAGACCTGGTAAAATGTAAATAAAAATGTAGAGAGTTTATTTCAGAATCTCCTTATTCAGTTAATTATCAAGGGGAAAGACATTCATCTGTCTGTAAATAACATTTGCATTTACTTTCAACAATAAAACATGCTTTGTTTCTACATTGTAGTCAATTAATTGTAGCTACCAAGTTTAATGACTTTGCCAGACATTATGGCAGATAGCCAAAATGTCCCTGTCTCCCCTTCCTGTTTGGCCGATGTACCAGGCTTAAGGAGACACTGTGGGAAATCTGTCACCCACTGGGGTCTGTGAACACCAGAGCAAGGCTTCTGATAAGTAGTCATCAGTTTTTGTCAGGAAAAATACACCCCTGGGAGCAGCTCTCGGCATTAATGTTATTAAATGTCAGTATTATGAGTCATAGCCAAAGTACTGATTACATACTTTATTCTCTGTGTCCTGAGAACTTTGAATAATCTATAATTTCCTCCTTCCTCAGAATCCTGTGCTTTCACTTTCTATTTCACAAACTCAAAACCTGTGCAGGCTATTTTCTCAGGAACCCATATAAGATGTGTGACCAGCATTCAGAGGCATATGTTTTTAGGAAAGTATTATAATTATGTCTACTTTTATAAATTCTTCATTAATATTTTGAGACGTGATTTTATCACAATGATTTTAGTAGGGTACAATTTGTATTTAGATTTTAATTGAATTATTATTAGTCCTAATCTTTAGGTTTACAGAAGTTATGTTGTCAACGTTAAATTGTTGTCAAGGGTTGGTCCCATTATGCTTCTAAGGCAGACTGTCGCAGACAGCTTTCGTTTATGGTTGTGCGGGGAGGTGTTGGTGTGCGCTGTTATTCACCGCCACAACGCAAGGGGGCGCAAAGTTTCAGTTGCAAGGAGTAGTTTGTGCAGTGCTTATCTTCCGGTTGAGCACTAGGTCAAGCTCCCTCCGCTGTCCTTGCACAGTCTCGTCGACAAGTTGTACAGGTGTTCGTACTTCCTAACTTCTTCAATCAGACGCTCCTCTTTGTGATCCATCTTTGCAAGTATTTTTAAAATGACGCTCGTGAATATTTTTTTTGGCGCTCGCGGCGGCGGAAATACGTGTACAGTGGTTACAGCGGACCAATCACAGCCCTCTTATCTGCGTCACTCTCTGCGTCAAGAATCAGAAATCAGAGTTTTGGGGAGGTGCGCGCTACTGTCTGCGGTGCTGCAGAGCGTCGCATTGGCCGCGTGAGTTGTGAATTGGGCTTTACAATGTTTCGTGCTTTCTATTAGCAGTAGCAGAGTATTGAGGAATTGTACCCAATAAGAACTTTGGCAGTACAGTGAATGAGTTTGTATCAAAATCGAAAGATGCATACCCACATAGAGATTCTGAACTCCCTTGGACATTCGTCCCCTCATGAGAGACTTTATCTGCCCCAGAGCGCACCTGGACATTTGGACACCTGTAACCAGGCCAACCTGCCAGCACCTCAAGGTAGGCTTTTCTGTTTATGTTCGTGTTCACTGTGTAGCTTAGTTTTTGACGTTAGTTGAGATGGAAGGTGTTTTTAAGTTTATTGATGGATTTATTCCTGTATGTATTTTAAATAGGCCTATATTTTATTTTTTTTTTTTTTAAATTTTTCACAGCACCCCCTGTTAAAAATGACTTCCTGCGGCCCTCGATTCTTGACACTGGAAACATATCCAAAGAAATTGGAATCACATCAGGATCTAGCTCCATAACTATTGAATATAAATCTATAGAAAAGTCCATGGACTATATGAGAAAACATGTGTCGCCATTTGGTGGACATTTGTTATTATTAACACCGCAAAGCCAATGATAACTAATTGAGAATCCTTTAAAAAAAATTCCTGGATCCAGACAGTGATCCGGATCACCTCCAAAATTTAATCATCTGTTCCTTGT
>JAPSES010133603.1:0-15247 GCA_029822895.1 Maxillicosta whitleyi
CCCAAAGGCACAACAAGTGCGCCAAACATTTATACAGAAACGACTTCTTCCAGGCTCAGGAGGTATATAAGAGATCGGGCCAATTGTTAATGGGTCAATGGTCCCAACGATCATATGTGTATAAAGTGATGTCTTTGATGATAAAGTAATTTTTTCTCTATTTCTGATATAATAACCCTAAACTTTAATCTGAGCTTTCATGAACATCTACATGATCAATGAATTCAATGTATTTATTTATTGAACCTTTATTTTACCAGGTAGAATCAATTGAGAACAGCTTCTCATTTACAATGATGACCTGGCAGGAGGTTCCATCAGACAAAAGATAAGATCAAAACAAAACAAACAAAGACAAAGCAAGACAGAACAATAACAGATAAAAGAAAACAGTACAGATGAATCTACAACACATTAAAAGTGTACAGGAAATATACAGAAAAATAGATGCAACTGCCAATTGGGGTTAATATGTTTTTTTTTTTGTTTGTTTGTTTTGTTTTTTTTTAAGTGCTTTAGCGCAGGGTCACATACACATACACATACACACATGCTGTACAACCTGCCATAAAGTCTACCCCGGTTCTGGGTCAGCTCAAACATCAGTGCAGTAAATAGTTGTGAAAAAGGAAAGTCTTACGTGTTTCTTCTCCACCCACCAAATGAACTAGCGACTACATGTAAAAAAACAAAAAAAAAAACAAAAAACAGATACATATAATTATACGATTCTTTGCTTTCTCTTGAAAAAACCCCAACAATGATATCATCATTTAATAAATAAAAAAACAAAAAAAAAAACCTGCAGTTTATTATATGTTGCCCTGATTTAAAAAAAAAAGATAATATAATTATAAAGATGCTGTTTGATACTGTCTAACTTCAAAAATTTATATTTTTTAAGTGATGGAGAAAATACTCATTAATCCTTGTTCTACTTCTATATTTAAATGACATGAAATGAGAGTTAACTTTATGTTATCATGTGTCTCTTTTATAAACATGCAGTCAAACTCATTGATCTGGTGCTATTATTTTCAGTTTAACAGAACTGTAAGAACTACAGAATTATTTATTACACTCAACTTTAAACCCTCAATATGCTGCTGATACAGAGGATAGTTATTATATTTTGTGCAACGTGATGAATTTAATTTATTTCATTATGAATGTAATTGTGTTGCATTGTTGTAATTATGCCTTTTAAAAATGTTTTTTTTTTTTTAAATTTCAAATGAATTTCAATATAATATATTCAATAAGACAATTATGTCATATACGTAAAAACCAAAAAAATCTACCTTAGGTGTGGTACGCACAAATCCGAGATTTGTTATCTGTTACAGACCCCAAACATGAAGATAAAACATCAGGCATTGAACCGTTTTGATCATACTGTGTGTGGTGTGCTCTGATAATATCAACACACCACACACATAATGGTTCTGTCCCACCACACTGCAAACATTTAGCTCTTACCAAGATAAAAACAAGCCTAGATTTAGAAATGTTAGATAATTTATCTTGTTTTAAGAGCTAATTTCTTATTTTAAGTGCTCGTACATTTGCAGACATATTTATTTCTAGATTTAACAATCTTTTCAAGTGAAATTATCTTGTTGCATGCACAAATAACTTCACTTGTTTTTAGAACCTTTTTGTTCAGATTTAAGGTTTTTATCTTTTTTTTAGACACCCCTTTTTTGCAGTGCACCATTCTAGAATCTAGTCCTCCAAGCCAGAAACCAAGCAAAAACTAAGAAGAAACGTTGCAACAACCAGAAATCTCAACACGCAACATGGAAGAGGACATACCAGACAGAGGAGGGAATGATGGGACTATTTTCCGAGGTCCGCTGACCTTTATGTTTCAGGTCGGCCATGCTTGTTTTTTTTGGTTTTTTTTACGCCTGCTTCCTTGTTCCTCGGTCAGCTCACTTCTTGATTGGCTACGTTCTGTCCATGTCACAGTTCATTGAGTCATGAGGTGCCAGTTTTCCCCACACATGAAGATTTTTGGTCATGAATGTTGAACAAGATTAATATGAACAGTAGTCTGCCCCCGACCCGTTTCAAAGCCGATTATCTGGACAAATTCACTTTTATCACACCTCAGAGCACAGAACAATTTTACAGGATAATCTCATGGAATATAAAATAATCTAGTGTTTGCCGAAAAATCGATTATCCTTATGTGTAGATTTAGGGAACATGTCCCTGGATCATCTACACAATAAATGCTAATTAGGAAGTTGACTAAATAGTAATTAATTCATGAAGACGAGGTGGAATAAATACATTCTGAACTTAATCCCACTTTTTAAAGAAAAGTATCATGTGATTGACATTTTTTCAATCTTTACTTCCATTGTTTTTCTTTGAAATACATTTTAGTTTCAGCTGGTGACACAACTGCACAGCAAATACGCCAGTGTTAATTTAACACCATAAAGTGTCTATATGTGTCCACACTATGCAGTGTAAAATTAACAATTTCAAAGGTGTACACAGCAAATATGGGAATGTTAAATAGTCAGTGTAAAATAGTCAGTGTTGGTGTCGTATTAACACCACATTGTTTTAAAACAACACTGTGTGTGGTGTTTTTTTAAAATTATGTTTTTAAATCAAGGTGTTAAAAAGTGTTAATTTTACATCGCATAGTGTGGACACATATAGACACTTTATGGTGTTAAATTAACACTGGCATATTTGCTGTGTGTTTTTTGGCTTTCATCAGGTCCAAAGGTTTGAACAAGTTTTGAAAAAGTAAAATGTGCATGTGTAATGTTTTCTACTGCAAACCTTTGGACCTGGTACAGATGTAACTGGTCACTTTATGATGTAAATCCCTTCGACTGCATTTTAATACAAATATTTAACCAGGCAATCCCATGGCATTAACTTATTACATTTAGGCCTCTGCATGTACCCGATTTGCCCCTGGGGGTTGGCAGGGGGGATATGACTGTGTGTGTGTGTGTGTGGGTGTATAGGGGGTGCAACTGTGTGGGTGTGCATGTGGGTATGTATGTGGGGGACTGAAGGGGTATGAAGGGTGGGTTCCTTCACTCCCTCCTTCTCTTCTCCTCCCTCCTGTCTCTACCTGTTAGGTCTGGCATCAAAATGTGGTTAAAAAAAAAACAAAAAAAAAAAAACAACCTCATCATAAAGACAGTAAAATATCAAGGGCAAACTCATAGACTTCATGAAGTTTCCCTTGGCAAAGCAAATTTGCTTAGCTTCAAAAAGCAGCCAGACTACCATTCTGCTGTTATGAAGTTAAAAAAAAAAGGAAAGAAAGAAATACTGTATGATAATGTGGGGTGGTTGTTGGTGCAAGACACTGCTGATCTACTTGGATTTTCAACCATCTCTAGTGTCCAGTCCTGTAGAAGTGCATGATATGAATGTGCAACACTTGACTACAGCAGCAGTGTATACACTCACTGGCCAATTTATTAGGTACACTCAGTACTAGCAGTGTTTCCTTAAAGCAGCCGATGAGTGTGAGTAGGGTTTAAATATCATTAAATGTGCAGGCTGTTCAAGGATGCTGTTTTTCAAAGACATGCACCTATAAATGATATGGACATAATAACTTATTTTTTTTTAATAACAACGCTGACATTTCGTTCAGTCAGTATATTTCCACCCCAAATGCTCATTTTGTCTTCTTGTGGTTTCATCTTGATGCGTTTGCTGCTCTTTGACCAAACCATGCCCTACTTTATTGGCATGGTGACCATATTAAGACATATGTGCAGCCCACTCTGATCTGAAGTGGCGATGCACAGAAAAATTCTAATTAGTGTCAAGGATAGCCTGTTATAAATCAGCAAAAACCTTTGATTCCACACAAATGAGAACATGGACAAAGAGGAGGTAGATGCTTGTGAAGACAGGTCGTGACGGTAACTTCTTTATCTTTGGTCCTTCTGTCTCTTTACATTCAACCTTTCCCCACCTCGCCTCTATTATTATCCCCACTCTCTCTGTATTCTGTCTCACAGTTGCATTTCTTCCTGAAGCTGCTTTGTATTGTCAGACGCGGACAAAGCTTGAGCTGCGTAGGTGATCTGCTCTGGTATTTAGAAAGCTGACGTCAGATGCATAGAACCAGCCCTGTGTCTCATTAAGATGTGGCCGACTGCCTGGCTTCAACCTCCAGTGGAGTGCACAGCAGTAATTGGTAATCAGAGAGGGACGGGGTGAGGTATCCCTTGCTGCTGCTGTGACCTCTCCCCTGCTGCTGGATGCCAGAGTACGTCGACTGTTACACCTCGCTATGAAACATGAATGCTCATGGTGCTTGACAAGTGTCTGCTGTTGTGCAACTAAAGCTTCAGCTGTCTGGATCAAGTTTCAGCAAGGGTTTAATGGTGTACATGTACTAATTACTAAATAATGTGCTCATTAACAACCTTAAACCCCAAAGATCGAGTCACTCACCAAGTATTTACTGATGTAAAAATATTTTGAACCAATAATCCTATCAATACAGTTAAATAATAATAATATCAGTGTCAGTCATGACCCATTTGGACAGTGAAACGCTCAACAACATCAGAGTTCACCAATAAAAGCCATGGAGTTTGGATAGGATCAGATATAAGATGAAACAATCGCATAATTCAATATAAAAAAAATTTTTTAGTGGTGCCAGGCACAACAAGCCCCGCCCCTCACATGTAATGTAGTTTATTTTGGCATGGATCCAGCTGATGTCATCATGTCTGTGCGTGTGCTGATGTCAGCATATCAACTGCCTCTATGTATGCGCCAAGTTGGAAGTAAATTGAAACAAAATGTATGTTTTTTTTATAGACATGTGAAATTTTGCCTATTATAAATAAATGGGAGGGAAAAAAATTTGCTCAATTTTCTGTGAATTCAACCAGTAGTTTTGCTGCTACAGACATGAAATTTCATTCATTATAAGTAAATAAAAAAAAGGGTATATACACATTTACACAAATTGCAGTGGTTGTAGATGCTTTTTCATGTTCAGTTAATTTTTTTTTTTTTTTTCTTCAACGTTCTTTATTCTGATATAATAACCTTTGGATTGATCAGTAAATTAAACAGAGGCAAATACATGATTTCCATTGAAAAATGCTGAATTCAGAGGATAATGTTATAATAAATGGTGATTATTCACATATTAGAAATGGTTAAATGTAGAGAAAATCTTCCAGGTCTTTAAGGGTTAAACTGTCATTAGAGCTTTGAATTTCTCCAAATATTTCCTGAGATAAAAGATTCTTGTTTTACAGCCTGAAACAACAATTTGTTATTGCTTAAGCGGTCAAAAACCTGATCAGATAGTTTTGGTGATATTTTTTAGTCTTATATTAACTCTGTAGAGCCCTGTGAGATAACCTTGTTGTGATATAGAGCTCTATAAATAAAATAGAATTGAATTGAATTATATTTCTTCTAAGTCATTGTTTAGATTTCACAACTTTCTTATTTTGGTTGCTGATTTCAACAAATACCTTCAGTTCAGCCTGTTTGGTTAATTCCCCTGGTAGATCATGGTAGCAACTCGTTACTGCTAACATAAAATGATGGATTAAATGCAGAGAATGGATTTCTCTACAGAGAAAATGAAGGTGAGCTTCCTTTTTAAGGCTCCTACACACCTGCGAAATGATGAAACCCTGAAACATCTAAAATAAATTAAATAATTTTTTCTGCCGATTTTTTTCCCACTATTCTTTCCTGCCATCTAATATACTATATGGATAAAATATTGGGGCATATTCCATTTCCACTGATCTGAATTACTAGGCTATCATGAAAAAGTACATTCTGGTACAAATTTCAGATATTTTTAGACATAATGTGTAAAGCAACATCTCAAATAAGAAATGCTTAGTAAAATTAAAACAAACTCTTGGCGCATTTCAAAATGTTTTAGCCTAAATGAATTAATTAAAAATGATTACTTCATTGATATTTATTGCATTATAAAAGACGGATTTGTCATTCTGCAGTGTGAACCTGTATTAGTACTGAAGCATGAATTCAAACTGTCCCAATACTTTTGTCACTGTAGGCAATAACAGGCACCCCCCCCAACTCAGGACTGCTTTTCTTCCACATGGTTCTAATTAAATTATATTTCAAAAAAAAAAAAAAAAAAAAAAAAAAGAAAAGGAAAGGAAAGGTAGAAGGGGAGAAAAAATATATATAAATAAATGTAAAAAATTACTGTCTGCCTGATTATTTCTGTAAAAAAAAAAAAAAAAAAAATTCCAGCAATCTGTATTGGATGTCTAGCCTGGGAACCAGACCAAACCAGACAGCTCCCATTCAAGCTGATTTCCACTCGGACTAATCGGGCTGAACCAGTCACAACCGTTTATTTCCTGGGACAGGTACGATTTGGCTTGAAATAATGAGATCAGATCCTTCAATATGAGCATTGGCGTTTGTCTGTGTACGTGGCCTAGAGCTCTTGCCTCCAGAGAAAGCACAGAATGCAATGTGAAAAGCTATTTTTTTTCCCTCTTTGGTAGATAAACTATGGTAGTTGAGTTTATTTCAAACCACGCGTGCTTGGTTGGCCCTCACTGCTGATTCTAATTCAGTTAATTGTTAGATAATTGTCAAGGGACTGCCAGTTTTGTTCTGGTCAAGACCAACAATTCATCACATACAGCTGTGTGAAATGCTTTTCTAAAATGTTGTTAATGAGGTCAAAATCATCAACAAACCTGTCATAGTGGATTCTTTGACTGCCACATGAAAAAAATAAATAAATAAAAAGGAACATCTATTTATACTCTGGGGGCATTTTGCTCTGTGTCCATAATGTTAATTTAGAAAATTAACCTAAATGTCTATAGCAACTACATTTTACTGCATTTTATACAAACAGTTACACTTCAGTTGGAGCCCAAACCTTGAAAGCACATCATATTTATTTATTTTTTAAGATGAAAGACCACAACACTGTAAAACCTGATGAATTAGTTTAGAGGAAACTACAGTTAATTATATTCAGTCAATGTCATTTGAATTAAATCAGACTAAGCTGAATTGTGCAGTATTGTATTCAGAGTCATTATTATTAGATCAAGATCAGGTGCAGATATTTGACCATGAGTGTTTGTCTAATTGACCGTACATCCATCCATCTACCTTGATATGAGCTGGAGGACTCAAATACAAGACTCTCAAAATGAAGATTTTAACAAAGCTTTAACAGTTAACTAATGAAACAAAAGATGCTCACAGAGAGGATACAAAGTACAACTTAACAGAATCAGCTGAGAAAAACCTAACTAAAAATAGACCGGGACGCTTGACGTGATCACAGAAACTGAACAAGACAAACAAACACCAGACGAAAGGAGGCAGGGGCTATTTCTACATGAGGTAGGGGAACATAGGTGAAACCAATCAGGGGTGGGGCTAACAATCACACTGGTGGGAAAAATCACACAAAGGGAGGAAGCCAGGATCTGAAAGTAGAGGGAAGAGATTCATACAAAATAAAACAGGAAATGCATGACGGGACCAAATGTGAATGACAAACTGAACATAAAACAGGGACAAAACACTGACACATCTAAGATAAGACATGAAACACTGAACATTAACATAACACTAAACTACTAAATTTAACACATTTGATGATCCATCCATGCGTCCATTAATCTGAGTAGAGGAGGAAATAGAGGAGTCCAGAATTCCCACCTTGTCTAGTTCCTTCGGTGGGGGGTTCTGTTGGCTTCCCAGGCCTGGTGAGAGCCATAATCTCTCCAGCGTGTCTTGGTGCTGCCCTGGTTGGACTGTCCCAAACACCTCACAGGGGAGGGGCACCCTGACCAAATGGACAAACTCCTCGCCCTATCTCTAAGGGACCACCCAGCCATTCTGTTAAGGATACTCATTTCCACCACTTGTATCCCCCCCAATCTTATTCTTTCGGTCACTGCTCCACCACTCATGACCATAGGTGAAGGTAGGAATTTACAGCCTCTTTTGTCTCAGCTTCCTATTCACCCCAGACTCTCTCTCTCTTTAGGGCTTTGCTCAAATCCACTTAGTGTTATCACCTTTGGTCATTTATAGATATGAGCATGTTGTGCATCCTCCTGTACACAGGGTGATGTTTTTTGTTTTTTGTTTTGTTTTGTTGTTTTTTTTGGGGGGGGCAGCCTCTTTATGTTATGTTCTGGTTCCCCTAGTCTGGAGCTTAACAACTTAGTTACTCTAATAAAATATTTTTAAGCAACGCCAAGTGTTCTAGACTTTTAAGTGCATTCATTTTCTAAAGAGTTTAACCTTAAGTGGACTGAAAGGATGCAGGTGCCTTTCTCAGATCCTAACAGGTGGGGGCAGTTTTCACACTGGGCATGCTACCAGTTCATTGCAAGGCTGACAAATACAGATGAACACCCATTTACCCCCACATTCACACCTACAAGGGATTTAGATTGAACAGTTAACCTATTAAAGTGTGTGCCTTTGGACCGTATGAGGCAGTGCTTAATTTGTAAAGTCCCAGAAAGCAGAGGGTGGGTGAAAAAAAAAAAAGTTGGGGGTGGGGGGCGTACTAACAACACTGTTTGCGTACATCGAAATCAAACTAGGTATGTTAGTAGCAGCAATCTGGGATTGCAATACCTAGTAATACCTAGTTCTGTTCATTTGAATAAATATATAAATATTAAAAGTTATGTTGCAGTTTGTGAAATAATAAATCACTATCAGGTAAAAAGTGAAAAGAGAGAGATGTGTCGATTCATTTCTTTGTGTTGTTTATTGAACCCAAAGGTGAAAAACGAATCAAACCAACACAATCACTGAAAGTTTTTGCCTTGACATTAAATAGAAGAACCATAGATAGAAGCGCCTTAAAGTCACCATTATTAACAAAGACACATGAAAGCATCCTAGTTCTGGACTGGGATTGAAAAGGACTGCTTAGATCCAAAGATGGAGACAACAAATAAAATATCACTGTCAAACGCCTCTGGTGTATCAGTAAATTATTTTCTCGATGTCCTATATTTGTGATTTAGTTTTCTACCTTGCAAATTCCATTTTCATTTTTAGAAAACAACCTAAAGATATGCAGTTTAACAGCCAAACGCCTTTCAAGTGAGAGTCTGTGTTGATCCAGAACAGAACAATAGATGTGAGACACGAGGCGATTGTTTGTATTCTCTGTGGAAGTGACTCATCAGTTGTAATTCAACTCCTAAAGCGCCGTCTATTTGTCAGTCTTAAGTCTCTGATTTGACTTTAATGAGAGCGTTGTGTGCCTGAAATGACACAAACCGATCCCTCTGAAAACATTCATTGTCCACAATCAATGATAAAAAAAAAAAAAGTGTTTTTCACAACGTGTAATTTAACATAATTATTTTGGCTCAAGGGGCGGCAGTGTTTGATGTGAGGATAGCCAGTGGCAGAGAAAAAAGCCTTTCAGCCTAATTTTTCTCTGAGACAATCTTGTGCCTGGCTTTGGGTGTTTATTGAAGTTGTCCTCTTGTAATCACTGGTGCTGCATTTCAGGCTGAGGGAAGAGAAAAACATAAAAAAATAAATAAAAAAAAAAAAAAATCAGAGCAACAAATGAAGTAATTCTCAGAAAATAAAGATGTACAGTATGCCACATCTTTACACTGTTCAAGATTTCATTTTGAGGCACCTTCTTCGTCTTCTTCTTTGTCTTCTTTGTCTTCATGTTCTTCGTCATCATCTTCTTTGTCTTCTTTTTCGTCTTCTTCGTCTTCATGTTCTTCCTCGTCTTCATCTTCTTCTTTGTCGTCTTCCTCTTCTTCGTTGTCTTCATGTTCTTCATGTTCTTCTTCGTCTTCATCTTCTTCATCTTCTTCGTCGTCTTCTTCGTCTTCTTCTTTGTCTTCTTCTTCATCTCGTCTTGTTTTTCTTCTTCTTCAGGGCCCTCATATACGTACATATACATACTCTCGCAAAATGTACACAAACCAAACATGGATGCTGAGGAAGAAATCCACATGGGCGTTTATGTCTGAATTTATTACTGAGTGTAATTCTGTCCACACAACCTTCATTTTGCAAGATATCTCTATCCATACAACATAAAAAATAACCACAAAACAGAGCTGTAGACTTTAAAGATGTCATTTTTGATAGAAAACTATGTAACATTATGCAGAGCAGGTGCAGAGGCTTTAATCTACAGGTGTTAAACATACGGCCCGGGGGCCCAAATCTGGCCCGCCAAAGGGTCCGATCCGACCCATGGGATGAATTTGTGAAAATTTTACATTGAGCAGCACATCTGGCAACCTGTAGGGGGTGGGGTCATTTGCATTTAAAGGGCCAGCACTCAAAAATGACCTTTCTGGTGTCATTACTTGAAAATAGGGTTGAAGGTGGAATTAATTTTTTTTTTTTTTTTTAAAGCAAAATATCATTCCTTTAAACTAAGCAAATATACAGAGTAAAAATAACAACTGGAGTTTAATCAGTTCGGTAGGAGCACTGATGCAACACAAGTTAAATGAATATCCAACTACGGTGCATACTCTCCTGTGTGTGTATGGGGTCTGAACACTGGCTTCAAGAACCCAACATAATGTAGCTCAGCAGCAATTTGGTCGTCCATCACATGAACATTCACGTCACAGATTCTGGATCTGATGCTCCACATCAAATGATCTATATCTGGCGTTGGCGTCTTTACGATACTATGCTACTTTCATTCTTCCTGGGGTTGTCACTAAGTAGCTGTTGTCTGACATCCACCCACCAGAAACCCCATCCTGCTACCGTCTCTTAGATCCTGTACCACATCAAAGGATTTGTTCCACGTCCAAGTGGGTGGAGTTGGGGGGCTCACACCTGGAGTTCCACGTTCCACACTTGTTTCTTAATCAGGCAAGAACATTTTCATGCTGTTATCTTAAATCACTTCATTTTTGTTTTAAAATCTCTTGAGCTGTTCAAACGTGTGGTCTAATGAATGCCACCTGCTTTGAGTCCCTACATAAGCACATCTCTTTAACCTAAGGCTCACTGGTGGTAGAGTTAAATGGAAAACAGCTGTACGATTTCATATTATTGAAATTAGTTCTTACTCAACACATCCTGTTGGGTGCATTTCCTTCTGTGGATGTTCCCTGTGGCTGTAAATTTTTTTTTTTTTTTTTTTTTTTAATTTAACTAAGGTATTAAACAAATGTAAAATATTAGGATCAAAAACAATTGGTGTGACTGGATAGCTTAGTGGTTTACACAACTGGCTTTGGTGTGGAAGGTTGCTGGTTTGAGTCCCAGGAGGGCCCTTTACACTATACATGCCTATACCTGTGGCCACAAGGGGTCAGTGGTTCATTGTGCCGGTCCGAAGCCCGGATAAATACAGAGGGTTGTGTCAGGAAGGACATCTGACGTGAAACTTGTGCCAAATCAATATGCAAATCTGATTCACTGGGGCAACCCCTGAAGGGAAAAGAAGGATAAAGTAAGACAATTCTCAGTGTGAGTCTTAAGATATTGCTTTGATTGTTCTGTTTATATTACTGTTTAAAGCTGCACCATCTTGTTGTCCTGTTTTGTTTCTGCAAATTATTTTTGTAAATAGGGTAGGCACAAATAAGCTGTTGCTTTAGCTGACACCTTTTTCACCCATGTTTGGTACAGAAAAACAAACTAAATGTATGTTGTGTTCAATGGACAGATAAACTTACTACTACTACAGTGGTGCAGTGATCCACACAGTTTAAGGATTGTAAAGTAGGTTTTCCCAATATGTGTTAGAAAGACGTTTTGTTTTTTTTCTTTCTGCCTTGTTCATATTTCCAATAATCTGCATCTTTTAATGAGACTTGTAGTAATGTGTTAATCAAATGGGGTGACACTGGCACCTGAGGAGGTGTCCAATCAGAGCTAGTTGGCAATATTTTCCTAATGTCCTTCTGGGCCATTACTACTCATTACTACTATTACTACTGGCTCCTCATGCCTAAAATTAACCAATCAGAAGGCAGTGAGTGCTAGCCAATTAGAGGCAGAGTAGGGCGGGTCATGGCTTTACCATCTAATGGGAAAAAGTGGACAATTTGGCTCAGATACTACTGAATGGTGCTCATCAGGGGGATTTAGAAGTGGGTATACAGTACAGAATGCTGTCACACTGCGGACAATGAGGCTGTAATCTCAGGTTAAATGTGGACATGTGTCTGTACCAGAATTTATGGTGTTGAAATGCTCTAAATTGGATGTTCTGAAATGCATGTTTCTTTCCTTTCTTTCTTTTATTTTATTTGGTAAGGAACCAAATGTGGTAACTTCATTGATCTTGATTTTTTTTTTCTTTTTACAGATCAATAACATGTTTTGAAAAATTTCACAAAAGTAATAAAATCTTGTAATGTCCTCCAAATTCATACTTACATTTTGAATTATAGTGCCCTATAAAGGCTCAATCAACACAGTAAATGTTTTTTCCATGATGATAAAATATTTAGATTTTGAATACTTCAATGCAGTTTATTTCCCTTTTCCTCTTCCCATGTTACAGTACATTTCTAAACCATCTCAACATTAGGCTGTCTGAGTCATCTCGGTCTTGCATTGAATTTGCAGTGACATTGAGAATCCCTCCAGAGAACAAGGACCCTGTTGTTTACCTCAGTTTGTGAGGTATTGGAATTCATTTGTATGGTCACTGAGTATTTGTTTCCTCACTGATGGACTATAAAAGCCTGTGCCACGGACAGTATGGCATCTCTTCAAGTACAGACGTGAGTGTCATCAGGAGTTTACTGTTAGCTGTCTGAACACACACGAGGGATGTGAGTTTGTTTGGTCGAACAGGAGACACTGGAATAAATAGGAGTCTAATGAAATACAAGTAAGGAAAACAAGACAAAGACAGGATCCTAAGTGGTTTTATCTCAGAATGTACACCATTTTACCGGTGTCCAGTGACTATAGGGTCAATATGCTCCTTCTCATGAATCATCTAGGTTGTATATATCATGTATTCACAGCAAAAATGCTCTTAATGTCAGAAACAGGGAGAAGATAATCAGAAATTAAAAAAGCCCACTCAGTGGCTTGTAAATGAAGTTAACTGAACACTGAAGACAAGAAATAATTATCAAGAATACTTATTGTCCCCAGTGCAATTAGATCATTGCATGGTCTCATTGGAGCTTGTTTAAATGTAAAATACTTTTTGTTTTGTTCATTTATTTATTCAGATTTACATTCTGTTATGTGTTGTTGACTCCCAACTAAAACTGCCATATGGGATCTTAATAAAGACTGAGGTGAGCTGGAACTTCTCTCATAATAATTATTTTACTAACTTTAAGTGGTCTCTCTTGCACTATTAAAATCACAGCTTAAGACACACCTGTTTAGTGCATCATTAATCCATCACAGTCAGACTTGTAAACAGACACACGTTTAACCCATAAGGACACGGTGTGATTTTAGTAGCAGTTCTCAAATGAATGTTTCTCTTTATTTAACCTTTCCTCAGTGTTTCATCACCATTTATTATAATATTATCCTCTGATTTTTTTCCCCTCTATTTAATTCACTGATTTACTGTTCATAAAAGCTCTGAGTAAATCAAAACAGAAAAAAGGAAGAAACAGTAACTTTTTCAGTAAAATCTATCATTAGTCCATCCACTGTCATTGATCCAACTCCACTGGTTTTACTGGTGAAACAATGTTGTAGAAGATGACAGCGTTTCCAAGGTAACTAGAGCTTCTGCACACCCAAACGAGTCATATCTGATGACCATGAAAAGCTGACGAACTGTATTTTACACCACTTATTTACATGTATTGATAGAATTAATGGGTCGATAGTTATTTAACATTTTAGATTCATAAATGCTTTTGGTGGATGGTGAATGTTTGGGTCTTTATGGCTTAAGTTTATTATTCATGGTAATACTTGTGTTTGCTGCATCATCAGGTATCCTTGGATGTTTTGAAAAACGAAAAAATAAATAAATAAAATGACTTAATAAATTGCAAACACAAACTAATGTGTTTCCATGTTGACTCTGGAGCAACAGGTCATCAAAATAAGACATATTTGATTCTGCAGAAAAAATGAGAAACTGCATTTTTTTTTTCTAAATAAATTTACAAAACAAATAGAATCACAGCCCTGAAATGAACAGGTAACTCGTCCTGGGTGACCCCTTTACACGTAGGCAGCTGGGCTCTTCCCCGCTGCGACCATATAGTGGGGAGGTTCAGAAGATGAATGACTAAAATAAAATTAGTAGAAAATAAAATGTTGTCATTCACCGGTTTAGAGTGTCATAAAGGAATGTACTTTGGAGAAATGAAAAGACTCAGAGGTCATTCTTGGACATTATTTTAAGATGCTTACCTACTTTCATCCATCAAAATTAGATCATTCATTGTTTTTGTAAATATTTTAATATGACTGACATTGTCAAAGTACAGAAGTGTAGGATCCGATGCCAATTTACTGACAGGAACCAATGATTTTCTGTATGGAACCAAACTGAAATGTTCATGAACACACGTGATACATAAGAGGCTCGTACTTTTCACCTCCGCACTTCCACAATCCCTGATTTTGACCCAGAAAGCAGTATTGGTGCACCATCTTGAAGAATGTCGCAGTTCCCTATAGCTTTGTGAAGATCTTTTCAGTGAATGGACATGTGATGTGTAAAAGTTATGTCTCAATGATACAAATCATGACATGAGATAATTAAAGTTTTTCTCAACCTAAAGTTGTATTTGTTTGTTAACATGGTGAAATGCAGGATCAGACAAATAAAATAACAGATTATTCCACACATTGATGTAAAACGATAACCTTGAGGCAATGATGTCAATGATGTGCTTTTCTTTTCAGGTCTTCACCTTGACTGGAAGGACGAGGAGGAGGAGGAGGAGGAGGAGGAGGAGGAGGAGGAGGAGGACTACGAAGACGAAGAAGAGGGGAAATACAGAGGATGAATGACCATGAACATAATATTGATAAACTGGCAAGGGACAAAGGGAAGCTGTTGGAATATAGGGTGTGTGGGATTAGGGAAGAGGAAACAGATGAGCATGGGTGGAGGTAAAAGAGGAGGAAGAGGAGTGGAAAACTACTGAGGAAGGCATAGAAGTGGAGCACAACAGAATCAATGGACAGGAAACGATAAAAAAAAATAGAAAAGCACTCAGAGAGCGCAAACCTCTGCCAAGCAGCACAGTTCCCCCAAATATTGTGACTGACACCCCGCAAT
>JAPSES010133621.1:0-15245 GCA_029822895.1 Maxillicosta whitleyi
ATCTATCTATCTATCTATCTATCTATCTATCTATCTATCTATCTATCTATCTATCTATCTAACTAACTAACTAACTACGTAGTAAATGTGGGTTGGGTTAGTTAAAGTGACGTCGCTACCTCCTCCTCCCCTAGTCCTGCGTCGTGCCGTGCCGGGCCGTAATGTGTTTGGTAGGGGGGAGTTGTTTGGGATGGTGGGCCGGTGAATCGTGTCGCTCGGCTCGGTTCGCCTCGGCTCGGTTCTTCTCCATCAGCTCACAGTCGCCTGCTTTCGGCCGGTATGGATCGTTTACGTGAATTATGAAGAGTCTCGGTGATTGTTGTGACAGAGGCGTTTGTTGGTAAATACGAGTCATTCATTAGCATCTGCTGTCATAGCTGCAGGCTGATGATGGTTTCTGGGCTGTCGTTTTTGGTAAACAGAAGGCCTTTAAATCTGCACTGCTGATAAAATAAGATCATATTTACTTGTGGTAGTTTAAATATGGTCGAAACAACTCTAGAGATGCTAAGCCTGTGTTGGATGTAGCAGCGCTGACTAATTTCTCTGCGTGCTATGATCCTACAGCTAGCGTTAGCAACAGCAGCATGTTTACCTATGTCAGCGATGTTATTAACGCCTTGGTAAATTAGCAGAAGTCCCACTGAAGAAAGCGACAAGCAATGGCTGAACAGGACATCTGTCCCCACCTGGACTCGATAGGAGAGGTCACCAAGGAAGACCTCCTCCACAAATCCAAGGTGGGTTTACGGGAAACGGTCTGTGCAATGTCAAAGATGCTCCATTCAGGTCAATGGGTGTTAGACTTATGCCGTCAAAGGGAGGAAAGTAAGCATATTACTCCAGAAAATAGTAGAGATCAGCTCCCAAATGTGCTAAATTGCCCCCTGGAACAGAATTGTGTGTTTTGTAAATATGAAATGGTGTTAGTGTGTTAATCTTGGCAGTATAATGTATGTCATTAGCCTATTTTTTGGAATCCAATATGTGAATGTGTAGGATGGATGTACTTTGTAATTTCAGCTGGTCAGTCACAAAAAGAATGACATTTATTAGCCTTTATTACATCAGAGTTTTTCTTGATAATTATATATTATGCATTATATTATATATTATAAAGTTGCTTTATTTTTTATGATTTTAGAATTTTTCTGTGCTCACAGAGGGATGGCAGTGTTGTGGCTCCTCTCTATCAGACTGTTGAATATATAAATGTGAAGTTTTGAATTTTTTTTCCCCATACAAAAACAAAATTATTTAAGGCTTCTGCTTAGGGGGTGGCTGCATTGTCCTTGTTTTAGTCTTTAGTATGTAAAGCATTCTGGCTCACAGTCTCTCTCTTTTTTTCTTGAACCTAGAGTGAACATATGTGCATATATATCTTATCCTACCTTTTATTACCGTGCTCATCCTCTCGCTGCAGGGAACTTGCCAGTCATGTGGAGCAGGAGGTCCAAACCTGTGGGCCTGTCTGCAGGTATGGAGGGATGGGACTCTTCCTTTCATAGCACTACTTCTGAATGTCTGCTTAGTTAGTCTAGTTTATTATATTATCTCCAACAATAGCTGCTGCAATTATACACCATTCTAGATCCCCTAAGAAGGTCAAGTGAGTGTTTAATTATTAATGATGATGCAGCACATAAATGTAATTTGAAATAGCTCTCAAAACCACTGTACTGAGCTTACCATATTATATTCTGAATTATATTATTAAAGGTGAAACTGGTGCTGGAACAAAATGGGAAATTTTCTGATCTAATGCAGTATTTTTGTTCTGTAGAGTGACTGCCCGTATGTCGGTTGTGGAGAGTCCTACTCAGATCACAGCACTCTGCATGCACAGGTAAAACCCTCTCGTACCAAATTATATACATTTACCAGCTTTTACTCATTTTGTTAGCAAGTACTTCTTGGTTACACCTCAGGTAACTGGGAACAAACACCTACTGACTGACGCTGTGTGTGTTTTTATTCAGGCTAAAAAGCACAACCTGACTGTGAACCTGACAACGTTTAGGATCTGGTGTTATGTGTGTGAACGGGAGGTGTTTCTGGAGCACAGGCCCGCCTTGGTTCCTGTTCCTGCTGCACCGCATCACTGCAAAACCGCAGAGCAGGTACCACGTATCTCCAAAACGATCATATCACACTTTTTATTTGTTTCTTTTTCCTGTTTAAAGACAGTGGTTACATGGGAAGGCACTATTCTGTATTCACAGGATTCTCTGCTTTACTATTAATAGTACCTACTCATCATTTTCCTAGGATGTAGCGCCTCAGCCAGTAGGTCATCCGTTAAAAGCAGTGCCAATCGCTGTAGCGGAAGAAGAAGGCTCAGAGTCAGAGGAGGATGAGCTCAAACCCAGAGGTACATGAACTCTAGTTTAAACACAACAGTACAGACTCATTCACCTAAAGAGACAATGCAATACAATGGACCTTTATTGTCACTGTTACAGGAACAATGAAAGTCAGTTTAGCAGCTCTGTTTTATTTAGCAGCAGATTTTTTTAAACCCTTTAATAACTACACTATGACAGGCCACCTAGATTTCTTTGTTATTTTTGCAAATGAAGTATCCAAAAATGTCTTTTTTGCCATTTCTTTTACACCTTTTTTTTTTAGGAAGAACTTGACTTTCAATATCTCCTCATTAATTATCATTATTATATGTAATGTTTCAAACAGTGTGTTATAATAAAAAAAAAAAATCATATTTACAATGAAAAACAACTGTAAATGTTCATAATGAAATAGACTCAGACATTTTTGTTTGTCTATATCATTCTGTGTTCGTGTTCCAGCTTCTTATTTTTAGTTATTTCTAGTCATTCATCAATGAACTATACAAATTGGGAAAATGCAGATAGAAATAATGGAAAAAAACTGCAAAAGTCAACAAAAACCCACTAGCAGAACACTCTAAAACAGCATGATCACTATTATTTACAAGAATTCAGCACAGAAACATTGCTAAAACCTTGATAAAAGTAATAAAAATATCTCTCTCACTGACTATACTCTGCTGCTCTCTGCTCGGCACACTTCCACCCCTCCCCCTCAGCCAATGCAGGCTTCTACTCCAATGTGTTACAGACCAATAGAAAGTGCAGCTTAAAGATGAGATTCGGATTTGAAATTTCTCCAATTTTCACAGACGGTTCAGGAGTCATAGTCATTTGAATAACAGTGGATGTACAAATGTGTCACCAGAGACACAATCGTCTTAAAAGGGTTAAGGTGCCATAAGAGAGTATACTGTATATAAAAACTGTCGCACAAAAGTTAGACTGAAAATATATATTGACAAATGTCCAAAACCACAAAGAAATGAAAAAAGCAACATATAAAGGATATATACAAGGTAAGAAAATATATGTACAAGACAAAACTAAAAAAAAAAAAAAAAAACAAGGTCCATGAGTAATGAGTATTATATTGTCCATTAGACTGAGATACATATACATAGAAATACATTTAACCCATAAGACCCAAACATCCACTGCTGACAAAAAACATCTACTGTTGTAAACTGTTTAATTTGCCACTGACATAACATGCCGCTTGATACTGATACTTATACTGACTAATGCCCCCATTTCAGCACCTGCTTCTCAGCTTTCTCTTTCCAAATGCTGCTCGATGGTTTCCCAAGGCCCCCCTGGGACGAAGAGCCACCCACATTGACAAACACTGAGCAGCATGATCAGTGAATTAAACATCAACAATGTTCAATAATCATAATCAGCGATGTGGAATAATCAACAATAAATAACTGTCCTCTGCATCTACTGAAGTACCTGTATGTGAATGTGTGACGTGACTGAATAGGAGAGGGGCGGGGTTGTGTGTTTTCACTTTTTTTTTCTCTATTCTAGCTGTTTTAATACTATTTTAATATTTTGTAATTTATACAGGTAGTCCTCGGGTTACTAACGAGTTTCGTTCCTATGCTGTCGACGTACGGAAGTCGGAATTAATCCTTTTGTATCCCTAAATGCCCCCTAAATCTCTATATAATTATCCAAATACATGTATTATTCTTCTATATAAGTACTGGGAGCTGTCTGGCTGGAAGGAAATCTTCCTCTTTTCCTCCCAGATCTCACCGTACACTGTCCATCACTGCCCTCAAAGCTTTAGAAAAATGTTCCATATTGGGATCCTCTGCCTCCAATCGTGCAATAGCCTGTTCTAGAAGTGAAAAGGAGTATGTATGTTAGGGATGTCCCAATCCAGGTTTTTGTACTTCCGATCCGATACCGATATTTTTGTGCACTTCCAATCCGATACCGATACTGGCCGATACCGATAGCGTCCTATAGGAGCATGTATTAAAATGTAAAGTTCTTTATCTTCCTTACTTCTTTCCTTCTTTAAAGGATTTTAGTACTGTTGATAAAAGCAACCCAGCTGAATTAGGTGAGTTTGAATAATACACAATGGTTGGCAACAAGAAACTGAGCTGTTTATTCAGGGATAAACACAAAATAGACATCATTATAAATAAGGAACAGAAATAGCATCAGTGGTCAGTAAAAAGTGCAAATAAGACTAAACTGTATTAAAAAAGCAAAACACACAAACATCCTGAGTGTAAAATAGTCTGTGAACTCAGCATCAGCTGAGTTCACAGACTAAGTGTAAACCAAGGCTTGAAAACATCAGTGCAAATAATATTGTGAATTGTTTAAAAACAAAATGCTTCAACTCCTCAATCTCCCACTGAGAGACGCTAATGTGCTGAAGGTGTGCTGGAAAATGCGGACCAGATTTTCGGGAAACCACAGCAGAAACATGGAATAGATTATCGGTGCGCTTAAAAAACAGGACGGGACAGATTTAAAAAAAAAAAAAAAAGAAAGAAACTGGATGGGCAGTCTGGATCGGCAATTTTCCGTGCCAGCCGATCCGATACCAATATGCATTTTTTTTGCTAATATCGGCGGTCGATCCGATCCAAATATTGGATCGGGACAAGTATAATGTACGTACAGTATACAGTACGTATGTACAGTAATGGCGGACGAGACTCCGGCATTGTAAAGTTGAAATAACGTAAGTCAGGTACGTCTTAACCCGAGGACTACCTGTATTGTGTATTTTTTTACTTGCGCATCATCTCTTTAAAGCACATCTGAATTTCATTGTGTACGCTTTGTGTGTACAATGACAATAAACCAATCTTGAATCTTGGATATTATTCCTGTAAATGTAAAATACTCTTTTCTGCTGTGGTTTGTAGGTCTCACAGGAATGAAAAACATCGGAAACTCTTGCTACATGAATGCAGCTCTTCAAGCTCTGTCCAACTGGTGAGTTCACTTCCTCTCCTTTCTTTGGGGCTTGTTTTTACTGTCTTTTCTTGGTGTATTAATGGGGTTTTCCAAACAGTTACAGTAAGTCATTTTCCTCTCTGTCATTCTATTCCAGTCCTCCTCTTACCCAGTTCTTCCTGGACTGCAGTGGATTGGTGCGTACTGATAAGAAGCCTGCGCTGTGTAAGAGCTACCAGAAACTCATCTCTGAACTCTGGCATAAAAAACGGTAAAAACACACACAAAAAAAGTCTCAAAGCAAACTTTAAAAAATGTTATAGATATAGATAGATTTTATTTTGAGGATAAGTAGGCAAAAGAAATGACTAATTTAAGCATTACACTCCAATATATGCAAATGAATCAACCAAAAACAGGCTTTGGATAGGGGCTTGAAATCCTTGAAAATGCTTGAATTTCTATGTTGTGTTTTCAAGATCTGAAAAGTGCTTGAATTTTAGTTTTAAGTGCTTGAAAGTGCTTGCGATTGTAACTATGATGTGAATTATTTTATTTTATTTTATTTTGTATGATCTCTGCCAGGTTAAACACCAAGCCAAAGCTACTTACAGAGGGGTTATACATTTAGAAAATAAAACTTTATCTAAAAAAAAAAAGAAAATTACCTATTGTTCTTGGGTTGACTCCAGGTACATTTCTTATATTAATCTTCTCTTTTTTGGGTAAAACTTTGTGTTCTCCTTGAATTTTCTAAACTTTTTCCTATAATGAAGCATAATTTTAGATGTTTATAGCATAATACAATGTACATCATTGCGATAAAAAGTATATGTATTCCTGTAGGTATGTATTTTACCTCAGCGATAAGTTGCTGTCCTGGAAAAAAGTGAAAATGGTCCTTAAAAGTACTTGAAAATTAATTGAATTTGACTTGTACAAATCCTGAAAAAAGAAAGGCAACTGTCACACAAACGTATAAATGTAAACTATTTCATTGTGGTGTTTTAATATCATTATGAGGTAGTTATTCATTCATAATATCATATTAAAATGTGTATGATGTGTTTTTGGTTTCCAGGCCCAGTTATGTGGTTCCTACCAGTCTGTCCCATGGCATCAAACTGGTAAACCCAATGTTTCGTGGTTACGCTCAGCAGGTCAGTGAAACTACCAGCAGGTAACTTCACCTAGCATCACTCTACTGCTTGACATTAGGGCTGCGCAATATATCGCAAACATATAGGTATCGTGATAACGGAGTGTGCAATATTTATATCGCAAAGAAGTCCAATAATTTATGTTGTTTTATTTTCTATTAACTTTCTGTTTTCCACACCATGGGGTACCACAGTGGTTTTCTCTATCACTCTAACATGCTAGTTTTTCTAACAAAAAAAAACTGAACTAATGCTACCGCTGCTGGTTGGATGCAAGATTACATGATATTAATGTTAAAAAGATGTGAATATTTTCAGAGCACAATTTGTGGCAAAGCATGAACAATTATATTTAAAGATTTTATTTAAAAATTTTACTGACCCCGTGCGAAAGCGAAAAAGAAAAAAAACCCTACTAACTGTATATTTCTTGTACACCTTGTATCTGCAAGTGCTATATGCTATGTGTATGTGTATGTCCTCTATTGTAAAGCGCTTTGGATAAAAGCATCTGATAAATGTAATGTAATGTAATATGCAGTATTTACTAAACCGGGCAAACAGTGGAATATTGTTTTGTTTAAGTCTCTTACATGATGGTACTCTGGTGCTTTTATTATGAAATACACATCATTTACACATTGTTATATGTGAAAAAAATGACAAAATATTGGATGTTTGTATCTGAAGGTCTATAGTTGGAGCTTCACCAGATTCTTGGACAGAATTGTGCAACTGATAGTATTAGTTCAGTATTTTGTCTTAAAATATAAATAATTGAGTCAGCATATAAAGAATTGGCTCATTTTAACATTGTTAAGGAACACTTTTCTTAGGCGAATTTGGTATTTCTTTCGCAATATTATTGTTATCGCAATGCTGTACGTCCATATACCATATCGCAAGTTTTCCCAGTATCGTGCACTCCTATTTCTTATATATTTCCCCAAATAACTTACACATTTGAGCTTTTTTGGATTAATAATCAGAGGTTTCATTAGATTTCTTTCACTAATTCCCAAATATTTTTCAGCTCAAGACCTAAAACATCAATTTATGTCAGCGTTGAACCCAGTTTTATAATATCTACAATTTTACTGACACAACACATCTCATCTTTTATCTTGCTGCTGGTTTTACATCATTTTCATGTAGTTGTCTTTTATGTCATTTACTGTTCTGTGCATAAGCCTGAGTCCAACATTAGGTGCGCTGGTTCAGTAAAATTCTAATAACCACACATATTCATCTGTCAGTCTCTGTATTAAGACACAGTTTATATCATTCCAGTACTAACAAGTTAGTGAAATTATATGTATTTTTGTGTATTTATTATCTCTGAAGATTATGAACCTTTGAGGATACTCTAAAATTCACTTATGGGACAAATGTTTTTTCCATATTTTATCAAGACTTTCACACGAAATTCCAGACTTTTCAAGATCTGGAAAACAGTGTTTCAAAATTCCATACTTTTTAAGACATTAAACATCTACACAAGCACGGTGATATGGGGTGAAAATATCTACAAAATGTGATAAGGCTTATTTCTACTGTAAAATTAGCATGTTGTTTCCTTATTATTAGTGTCTTTGTCATCATGATTTTATTGTGACAAGTCATCTTTGATACACTACTTTACGACAGGACACTCAGGAGTTTCTCCGATGTCTGATGGACCAGCTTCACGAAGAGCTAAAGGAACCACTGACAGAGTGTAGCATGAGCGGCGAGGGAAGCGATGTGGAGGAGAGGCGAGACGGAGACCGCTCCCCGTCTGAGGATGAATTCCTGTCCTGTGACTCCGGCTCCAGCAGTGACCGAGGGGAGGGGGGAGGAGTGGGCGACGGCGAGCTGCTCATGCAAGACGAGTGCGATGGTGTGAGGTCGTTGGCGGGGGGAGTGATGGCGGTAAGTCCCGCCGGGGTGATCTCTGAGAAGGAGAGGCTGAAGGAAAGAAGAGTGTCCGGCTCGCCCCTTCGTGGAGGATCACAAGAGATGGATGAGGACGCTGATGTGGACACAGCGGCGGAGGAGGAGGTGCCGGAGAGAGGGGAGGGGGAGGAGGTGACTTCAACCACTGACCCTCCAGGTGAGGTCCAGCCCCAGGAGAATAATCAGACGTCTACTGCAGGAGCAGGGCAAAGCCAGAGCAGCAACACCTCAGGTATAAAACAGCGTGTCCACAAAGTGTCTTTACATAAAAAACACGTCACAAAAGCAATTGATGCGATAAATTAATCAGATTCGTTCTGTCTACTCAGTGGTTATCAAAGTTTTTAATCACATTGTGGGATCGTCTGGAATCCAATTATCTCGTCAATTCCCTTTAGAGTAGGGGTGTCCGGGGGCCCAATCCAGCCCGCCAAAGGGTCCAGTCCGGCCCTTGTGATGACTTTGTGAAATGTTAAAATTAAACTAAAATTTTAAAAATCATTTTAGTTCAGTTCCATAAACAGAACAATTCAATTTAAAAGGGGTCAAATCTGTAAAATACTACCATTATATCTAATAAATACACACAACTCTGTAAATATTCTCATGTATTTACACCAAAACAAAATATAATTTTGCAAAATGCGAATAATCTGAGTAAATATGAACTACCTGAAATGTCTTAAGTGCAGTTATTAACAATATTATTATCTGTTATTGAATGTTTTGTGTATTTGTAAATCTGCTGTGATCTGTAAGTTATAAAGTACATGTGAAAATGATAAACTGAAGCAGAATATTGTTAAAATTACACTGATTTTTTCAGTTTGTCCATATTATTCACGTTGTTTTAAAGCACAGTTTGTAGATGAAAACATCTTTATAACGGAATTTTACTTCCAAAATTTTGGATTTGTGTATTCATTTGCTTTTGTAATACATTTGTTAAACTGTAAAGACGCTGCGAGGACACCCTGTACTTCTTTCTGTTGATAAACATTTGTGGTGTTCACTGTTTGTCCCATCTATTGATCTATCACTTTTATTTTCTAGAGCCAGACAATGAAGCATCAATGACCCAGCCACAGTCAATTCCCTGCAGTCCTGTAAGAACCCTTCAGGAGATGCATCCGAAACTGTCCTCTAGTCCACCTCGGTCCAGCCCCCTCCGCTCCTCAGGACCGGTGTACTCTTTCAAAAAAGGTAAGGAGACATCTAAGAATCACTAATTGATTTTATGTGGGTCTCAAAATACAGTAATCTGACTTTTAGGATTAAAATGTCTTAGACTTAAATTAGATGATGAAGATAATGTTACATTTATAATCTGTTAAAGCTAATGTAGGTGTAAAATTAAAAAAAATTAAAAAAAACTAAACCAACCAAAAACAACTGTGATGTGATTTATTAATTTATTCGTAATATTAACTCTGTCAGGTTAGATGTCAAGCCAAAGCTACTTACAGAGGTGATATATTTTGAAAAATAAAACATTATGTCAAAAAAAGAAAGGTCAATGCCAGGTACATTTTTATCTTAATCTTCATCTCAGTGTGAATGTGTCTGAACAATGCCGAGTGGGTGCTTTGTTTTGGTTTTTTTGGATACAACTTTTTGTTCTCCTTTAATTTCTAAACGGTTCGCCATTATAAAACACATTTTTTAAATGTTTATAGCATAATAAATGTCAGGTGGTCTAATGACATCTCGTCTCTTTTTATGTCAATGACAATAAACTGAACTAGAATGAAATAGAATACAAAATGGAAAAAAATAATGCTGAGTACATGTAATCCTGTAGATATGTATTTTACCCCAGGGCTAAGGTGCTGTGCTGCAAAAATTGAGAATGAGTGTTTGAATTCAACCTTGAAAAATGTATATGAGCTCTGTGATAGATGCCAAACGGTGCCAAAAAATATAACACACTTAAACTTTAACATCATTCTCACCTATAAAAGTATTTTTGGATGTAACAAAACTGCAAACATAACCTTTATCCATTAATTGAATCTGTGCGGAACAGTCAGAATTGATCAGAATACGTGGTGTGTGGGTGAACGCGTCATCTCCTTTCATTGTAAACACAGCTACATCTATAAACAATAGGTTTCAGTTGTTAATTTTACTAATAGTTTCCTAATAAAAATATGTCTTCAGTTGTATTGTCTTATATGTAACTGCTGAAACCTACAGCTTTTGTGCTTTATACAGAGATACCACAATTACAAGGATGGTCTCAGTGTGTCTCTTACATTCCCCTCTATACCAGGGGTGTCAAACTCATTTTAGTTCAGGGGTCACATACTGAGGAAAATAATATAAATAATGGGATAAGCACTTTTGAGTGAAAAAAGTAAAATTCTGCAATGAAAATCTTTAGAACAAATATGAACCTGAAAATTCTTAAGTAAAATAAGTGCAATGTGTACAATATTACACCTTAGTTTATCATTTAAATATGTGAATCACAACTTACAGATCACAGTGGATCTACAAATATATGAAACATTAAATAACCGGGAGAATATTATTATTATTATTATTATTATTAAGAGATTTAATTTTTTTTTGTAAAACACTAGTCTGTAAATGTAAACATTTTTGCGTAATGTATCTTTTTTTTTTTTTTTTACAGTAAAACAGAGGGGAAAAATAGCATTTTTCATTATTTACAGGTTATTCTGATAGTATTTGACTGGTTCTGACCCACTTTAGATTGAATAGACCCAAAATGATTTGAACATCCTTGATTGTTTATATGTTTAGTGTCATTTTTGCATTTCACAAATTCATCCCAGGGGCCAGACTGGACCCTTTAGCGGGCCGGATTTGGCCCCCGGGTCGCGTGTTTGACACCTTTGCTCTATACTGAGAGCAGTCTAAGATAAACCATATCAGTGATACGATGTGAAGTGAAACAGTTTTTTTTTTTTTTCTATCTGTGTGTTTTCCAGCTCAGCTACTGCTCAGTTCCAGGAAGAAGAAGCAGTCACACTATCGCAGTGTGATCTCTGATATCTTTGATGGCTCCATCCTCAGTCTGGTCCAGTGTTTAACTTGCGACAGGGTGAGCTGTGCTTCACATATTTCACCACTAGAAGGAGCTGTGTTCATATAGTATCACATCAGTGCATGATCAAGAGTTGGATTTACCAGATAATGGCCAGTGCTCTTCTATATTTTCAGCATTGTGACTAATATTTAACATGATATGATTAAGTAAAGTGCATGTAAATATATTAAATGAACTATTTACAACTTTACAACTGGTAATTTCATTAACTGAGATTATTTGTTTCATTTTACTTAGAAAAAAACACAACGTTAAATAATTTATTCTTGTGAAATCACCCCCCAGTATGATCTGTAAAAGATTCATATTTACTGGTAAGTCTTTGCTGTAAATGGTTGGACGATATGATTAAGTTAAGTGCATATTAATATATAAATATATTAATTGATCTACTCACAACTTTACAACTGGTAATGTCATTAACTGAGATTATTTGTTTTGTTTTACTTAGAAAAAAACATGACGTTAAATTATTTATTCTTGTGAAATCACCCCCCAGTATGATCTGTAAAAGATTCATATTTACTGGTAAGTGTTTGCTGTAAATGTTTGGACAGGTCTCTACAACAGTGGAAACCTTCCAGGACTTGTCCCTTCCTATTCCTGGCAAAGAGGATTTGGCAAAGCTCCACTCTTCCATTCATCAGAACCTGCCGGTGAAGACAGGAGTGTGTACTGACACTTACGGCTCACAGGGCTGGATCTCCTACATCATGGACTCCATACGCCGGTTAGTCAGTCATGATTAACAGACAGATGAGAGTAACAAGTGAACACATGCAAATGCATGTACACACAATTGAACAAGGGTTTGACAACACACTAATATACTCAGTGCTGAGGATGTAAATACATGTAGTTACACTATCAAATCTTGTTTTTCTGTAATTCTTTCATGGGAGTTCACAAAATCTGCATTTGTGGAGGCAACCTTGAACCAAAATCAACATAAACAAAAAGTGGGTAACTGAAGCCACCATCGCAGAGGGTGAAACAAAATACTGGCAGGTCCATGTGACATGAAGGACTAGTCCTTGTTGAGAATCTCGAGAGGAAAACAGACATATGAGATGGAAACATGACAAAACCTGCAACAAAGAGGAACTGACCCAGAAGGAAAATCCATAATTGTAAAGGGCTCATATTTATCTAAACCCACTTGTATTAGTCTTTGGTTCATTTATTTGTGTATTTGGACAATAATAGTTCATAAAGCTTGAATTTCAACCCTCCAGGTGCTGCAAAACTATCTTTATATTCATTCTGGAGTAGATTTTTACAACCTGTTTCTATTGGTACTAAATTTGTTACATCTATAACTAACACTGGGATTTGAGTAAGTCAGAGAAAACACACTTATATCCGAAAAAAACGTGATAATGTGCCTGATTACGTTTCACAACTACGACATTTGCACATATAAGGTCGAGACTTCAGACGAACATTTCTCCGACTACGACATAATTGTTTATCAGCAGCAGCGGTTGTAATAAAAACTTCAAACCAATTACCTAAAATATTCAGTTATTGTTTGTATTAATGAACACAGGTGGCTGAATGGGACAGAAAGCACAGTCAACAGCCCTGAAGGGGGTGGGGCCTGAAGTGGCTCATTTTCATTTAAAGGGCCAGCGCTCAAAATGAGACCGTATCATGTCATTAGTCAGAAATGAGGTCGAAGATAGACCTGTGGAGTAGGCCTGGGATGATCTGTGATTAAATTATGTATTGGAGATTGGAAGGTTGCTAGGCGATTTGCTGGATATCAAGGCGATCTTGAAAAACAAAAAAAAAACTGCACGCTACCATGCATTAAGATTTTACTGTGGGATATATATGACTGTTAGAGAAGACCCACTTACAAAACCAACAGTCCACTTCCTCTCCTCTCTTCTAAGCGCAGGGTGTCACTATCAGCTCTACGATGACGGCAGCAGTTCATCTGTGTACGTACATACCCAGTTTGCTCATGCTCTGCAAATAAATAACTGCAAATAAATATCATTTTAATGTATTGAAGTGTTCACAAGGGCTTTCATCAATTCCTATGTTGCAGTGCTGCCACCTAAGCAGGTTAAAAGTTAATGACTGTCACAGTGCTGTGCTGACAATCCGTTCACCCACCCCCCGGCGATTTAATCGTGTGTTGGCAATCTAGACTAATGATAATCAACAATATCAAATCTAGAGGCGATTGCACAGACCTACTGTGGAGTTGAATTAATGAAGAATTCAGACACAAGCAGAGCATTTGCAGTTTATGTACAACACAGGGGAAATGCATAATTCCATTAAAAAATAGAAGCTAAATAGTACTCCTGTATCTGAAACTCAGGATCTTATATAAAACTGTTACAAGATGCTAAGGACATGTATTTGGCTCATTTTCACAGAAACGGACATCATGGCCAACCACTTAGAAAATAAGAGACAAGTAAAGGAAGTGCAACAGTAGCCACTTTACATCAAAATAAAAACATTGTTCTAGGCCTCTATCTCTACAAACACAGTTAAAGTAAATGATATTTATTGAAAATGATATAATGGAATGATATCTATCTGAAGTAAAAGATCAGAATAGTTAAAGCTAGAATACCACCATACCAAGTTCCCTTTTTTTTTTTTTTTGTTTGTTTATTTGTTTTTTTCATCTACTGTCTTTTAATCTGGAGATGTGGAATGGAAGGTGGAGACGCATGATAGCCATTATGAATTCAATGGAAGGAGGCAGATCTCGGAGGCGATTCTCTGCACACATTTGTCATGTTGCCACTCCTCCCGCTTTCGGGTGAAGTGTTCTTTTTTATTGTTCTTATAACGGGACACCTTTGGCATGTCTGGGAGTCCGTTTGGAGAAATGATGTCATGATAAAAATGAATAAAGACGAGGAAAACCTGACCCACGACACGATTTTAATGCTGGTCTCAGTCGGCATAAGAGGAGGGCTGTGCTTGTAATCCTTTAACAGTAAAACAGAATCTGTAAGGAAGGTAGTGATGCAATGGGGCTCTGTCTGTGGAAATGTGGTTCATTTTTCAGTAGATTTTAGTGTTTTGGTAAATCCACTGACTCATGACTGATTAATCAATATTTCTAGTGAACATAAGTCACTCCAGCCTACATGGGTTACATCTTTCCACAGAATAGACAGCTGTCAGCCATGTGAAACTACATTATTGTTAATCCTGGGTGTGTGTTACTGTTACTTAGAAGAGTCAAGCATTGCAGTTGGTGCATAGATGAGGAGCATTGTGAATATGCAATGACTGTCTGGTTCATCTTGCAAAGGTGTCAAAAGCATAGAAGTAAATAAAATAAAGTAAACAAACCTCCGCCAAGCAGCACAGTTCCCCCACAAATGGTGACTGACACCCCACAATATTACTCCCACATTTGTTTTTAATCTATTTTATTAGATTCTTGACACTGGAAACATACCCAAAGAAATGAGAATTACACTGATAACGTTATTTGTTGAATAGTTATTTATGAAAATCGACATTTCCATAATGGTGGTTTTCTTCAGGATCTACCTCCATAACGTCTATAGTAAAGTCCATGGACTACATGAGAAAACAGGAGTTCCAGTGCCATCTGGTGGACATTTGTTAGTACTACAACAACACCAGTAATAAATAATGGAGAATCCTTTTAAAAATTCCTGGATCCAGACTGTGATCCAAATCACCTCCAAAATTTAATCAGCTCTTCCTTGTCTCAGAGCGAACATTTCCTGAAAATTTCATTAAAATTCGTTCATAACTTTTTGAGTTATCTTGCTAACAAACAAACAA
>JAPSES010133641.1:0-15243 GCA_029822895.1 Maxillicosta whitleyi
ATTCCTACTACCACAACCACCACCCCAACCACCACCAAAGCTCCTACTACAACACCAATTCCCACAACCACAACACCCCAAATCATTCAACTAAATTGTATTTATAGAACACATTTCATGCACAAGGCAGACCAATGTGCTTCACAACAGGTGCATAACATAAAAGGATTAACACACAGGGCTTTACAGAATTAGTTGGATGTGAAAACAAATAACAGTCAAATAAGCAGTAGAAGAAGGGAATGGATTAATGTCCTGGTTATCCTCCATCTTTTTTCAACAAGGAAAAACTATAAAAACCCAGTCAGGAAAAGAGAAACCTCAGGGAGAACCACAGGACAGATCCACTCCCATGAATGGACACCAGGACTGACGGACGTTCATTTACGCCTGTAGTTCCAGTCTGTAAAGATGCATTAGGGCGGGGGCACATGAGGGGGTCCATCCAGTCAGATGAGACAGGTGAGGAGGTCCAACCAGACGGGCGAGGGTGGGGGAGGAGGTCCGGGTCACAGATGAAGGACAGGACATAGATGAGTCACCTCAATCTTTTAAAAATCAACGTCACAATAAATTCCTGTGTTCCAGGTCTGAAACGGGGAAGCTGAACAGTCCTAATGTGGTATTTTCTTTTTCTGAGCACTAGATGTCAGCCTAATGCAGATGTACTGTTGTTCAGCTTGTGTTTGATGGCCTAACATATATTTTTTAAGTATGCAACTCTTATACAGCTCTTACATAATGCAGATATTTTACTTAAAAAAAAAAAAAAAGGACAAAACAACCAAAGTGGAACCAACACAGCACATTTACTTCTGGCACCCATATGAACTGACACTCAGGCTAAACAGTAACAAAATTGACATGAAAATATATAAATGACAAAGCATAACTGTTTTAAAGGTGGGTCTGCTGTGTGTTTCGATTTCTAGTCATTTAGAGGATGATCAAAAATGAAAGGCTGTGGTAGTAATTAGTCATTAAAAAAATGGATTACTCTATCTCCGCCAATCTAGACAGTAATATAAACAGGTTTTACAGTACAGGTAGATGCTCGGTTTGTCCGGTGTGGAAGGCGATCCTAGATCTGCAGTGTCAGATAACAGAGGCGCTCGTCACATTTAGGTTTATTCTAATTTAAAGTAAACCAAATGACCAAAGCTCCTCCACTGAATGTGTCACGCTTCATTACCTGGCATCTGCTTTATATCGTCCCTATGTGCTGCTGACCAGGTGTGGCCAGACATAAAGGTATCATCATGACACTCGTTATTTATTAACAGCCTCTTCCACCTTCCAGTAACACTCTAGTCATTCCGGAGCCAACAACCTCCTTACCAGCACCGGCGTCTGTTAGTAAAACCTTACATCATTCCTGCACTGCAAAACTTATGACTCTGATTAGACGTATGATCCTCTTTTACAGTTAGTGCTTTGCGTTACAATCGTGGTTTGTTTGGATGGAGGGTATTATGAGTTTTTGGTGACGTAATAACCTGGTATGAATAAGGCTTTGATCGCAGAGGGATCTGGTTATGTGAGCTGCCAAGGTTTTACTGCAAAGGCAAATCAGCCTGCGACAGAATGTGCAACAGCTACTGGTGCTTTCATTTTACTCGACTATTGGGGGTTTTTTTTGTTTGTTTGTTTGGGTTTTTTTTACATTTGACGCTCAGAAAACTCTTCCGCTTCCACTAATATTCCATTCTATCTGACACATTTACATAATTAACCCATAAAGACCCAGACAGCAACTGGCAACCAAAGTCATCTACTGGTAAAATATGTAAATAATTGGTGTAAAAATGCAGTTTGTCATCTTCTCATAGTTATTAGGTATGACCCGTTTGGACGCCATCTTCTACAACATTAATTCACCAGTAAAATCCATGGATTTGGTTCCATGACAGTGGATAGATTGGACACACATTCAGTTATTTTTGCTGAAAAAGCCCCTTTTTTCAGTTTTCTCTGATGCTGATATAATAATCTTAAACTTAAATGTGAGCTTTAATGAATGTCTGCCTGATCAGTGAAATAAACATAAGAAAACATATGATTTTCACTGAAAAAAATGCAAAATACACTGGATAATATTAGATTAAATGGTGATAAATGATTTAAAGAATGGTAAAATCATATGGGAAATGATGGGTGTTTATGGGTTAATGCAATAACATATAATTAAAGTTTTCAACATGTGGATTAAATATAGAACACTGCCATCATCATAGTCTTCTGTTGAGTCTTAAAGGCAGTTATTGCTTCCTGTTTCTCTGGTTTTGCCCCCTCCACTCCTCCATCCGGTGTTCATTGTACATGGAGGCATTAGGACCCAGACAGCTCCGATCTCTGTGCTATTCTCTCTTGCTTTGGAGCTCTAATGCCACTGCTGCCTTCTCTGTGTGTGTCCCTGTTTCGGATAGACAGAGTTGCTGCCTGCTGGATCTCTGCCTTTTTTCCCTCTCTCTACTTTTTCTTCTGGATATGGAGATCAAATGCCCAGTGACTCCCAGCCTCCAACGCAGATATCAGCAGATGGAAGACTTCTATAGGCTCCATGCAAGCTTAACAAAGTCTCCTTACCTAAGACCACTGCAGCTTTTGGACTAGGGGCTTTCTCGTTATAGAGTTTTCCCCCATCTTAACCTTGCAGAAGAAAGATATATGTGATAGGTTTAACGCTCTCTGCTTATTACAGCCTTGTCTTGTGCAGCAGCTTTAGGCTCTGAAATCTGTCTCCTCCCCCTTTTCTCTTTCACTCATTCAGCTGTCATTCTGTCTGTCACTCGGCCTCTGAGGATATCCCTTTCCCTCTTTCTAGGGTTTCATAAAGCATCGGGATCTATGTGAGGCCTGGCTCTTTCAAAGACTGGGGTGAACTTCATCCTGCTGTTGTTTGAGAGAATGGATGACTGACATATGCTACTTTAAAATGAACCAAACGACTGGGGTCATGGAAGTAAATAAAGGTCACAGGCCAGTGCCGTGCAGAGCCTTACACTCTGTAACTTTGAAGAAGTAGACAGGATTTGACCACTTTTTTTTTTTTTTTTGAGGTTGATTTTCAGACTTTTATTTTGTGTGTGAGTATTGTTTTGGATCGGATACACAGTCATGGGTAATGCAGCAGGAGGCTTGGAGCTACCTCAGGGGAAGGATGGTAAGGCACCGTCAGCCCCCCCGGGCTCTACCGGCCCACAGAAACAATCAGCAGGAGTCAAACTCCCCATCCCACCTGAGGATGAACTGGAGGAGCGCTTCAGTGCTTTACTGGTGAGTTGTGATCTGAACAACTTTGTGCAGCAACTTAAGCTGCATGTTTACTTTGACAAAGACACACAGAAGCTAAAACAATACAAAGAAACAAAAGAATTTAGAATATGTTGGAAATGTGCACGTCCTCAGGACAGGCTTATCGCAGTGCAAGGTACACAATGCCACTATGGAAAGATACATAAGAGCTCCTTTATACTAGGGCTTACTGCAGCATTATGCTCATTCTATGGTTCGGAGAAGGAACAATTATGACTCAAGTCAGCTTTGTTTACATACTTTTTATTACATTTTGACAAAGTTGAGAAAATCTCAAAAGTGAAAGGTAAAATAGACTAGTGTGGACCTTATCCAAAGAGTCTTAAATTTGATTGAAGTGAATAAAACAAAGAACTGGTATAACATTTTAGTGTAATGCAACACATTTCACCCCAGTCACTGAAATGACCCGAAACTGTAACAACAAAATAAAAACAAACCCCAGTGTTTCTGTGGCAGTTCATTTGTGTTCGCATTGTGATTCAAGAAGTTAATTTACCTTTTTTTTTTGGCTTTTTTATTATTTTTTTTAATATTCCAATTTTTCATCATTGCGTTGCACATTAAGAAATTAAGCAATAATTACTGCAACAAATGGATTCACCCCTATGTTGGGATCGGCTCCAGCACCCCCTACAAAATATTAACTGGTTCCAGAAGATTAAGGCATAATCAAGTGCTCATTGTTACTGTTTACAAACAAGTTGTTGGATCCCGCTTCAGCAGTTATCTGGTTTAATGACTGGAAGGCAGGTTTCATACCTCACACATTTCATGAATACTTGGGTTTATTTATTTTGGCAGGAGAGAAAGCCTACAAAGAATTATTCCCCTGATTGGGTGCAGTTTTTTTGTTTGTTTTTTATAGCATGTGACTTTTGTGTTTCATATTTTACAATAATTCTATGTCACATTTGATTCTATTCTACTCTATTTGTTTATTTAATGAAGACAATGCCTATTAATGAACACGGTAAAAATAAAACAAAAACATTACTTGGTGTAAATATACTGGATTTAGCTGGGAGCCATTTTCCATCCATAAAAACAAACTAAACACATAAACAACTCAATAGAGTGTAAGTGTAGGTCATACAATATATTATTAAATACAGTATAAAACTGCCAGGAAGAATAACTAGACTATTGAGATGGAAATGAAAGGCTGATGACACATCACAGGTGTTCAGAGGTTTGATTCAAGTTTATTTATTCATTATTATTATTATTTATTTATTTATTTTTAGCTGTTTTTTAACCTATAAAGCCCCAAACATCCAAACAGCATCTACTGATATAAACAGATGATCCACCAATCCTATCAATCCATGTAAATAATTGGTGTAAAATACAGTTTTTCATCTTTTCATGGTCATCGGCTATGACCCATGAGGCTCTGTTACCATGGAAACATCATCATCTTCTACAACATTGATTCACCAATAAAACCCATGAAGTTTGATCAATGACAGTGGATGGACACACTTATATTACACTATATTTTTTCAGAAAAAGTCACCTTTTCTTCAGTTTTTTGCTGTTTTGATACAATAACCATTGAATTTTCTCTGAGCTTTAATGAACATCTACATGATCAGTAAATTAAAAACAAGAAAATAGATCAAAAATATGCTAAATTCAGAGGATAATATTGTAATAAATGGTGATAAATCAGTTAGGAAAGATTAAATAGATACCCATAAAAACCCAGTGTGCCTCAAAAGTCACACTGGGTTTTTATGGGTTAAATGTAGAAAAAGCGGAGATTGGGAAACTATTCCAGCTCTTATTCTGACAAGTAGTTTAAACCTCGACTAAGTAGATCTTGGAATTTCTCCTCAGGTTTGTTTTTACTGTTGTTCAGCTTCTTCAACTGCGAAGTAATTCATAGTTGTCGCTTCTTTAACACGACTACCAACATGTCGCCTGCTTTAAACACCCCTCAGAGTCGAAGTCATGGTGACAGAATCATTCCAACATTCCTGAACTGTAATTAGATTTTTACTCCATTTCTTTCTTCACTGAGCTGTTCCTTGTACTCAGTTGGCAACTACGTGGGCAGTCTTACGTTGAAGACATGCCTACGCGGTGACACCCCGAAAAAATATACCAAAAAATGAGCCAGTGACAGATTTGAGCCTGACAATGCAGCTATGTTCAGTATGTGGCCGGATGACTTCCAGTGTGATTAACTGCATTCCTTCTCCTTTTCTGAGTGTGATCATTGATGTCTGTGAGGTACATAATAATATGTGATGGCATGTTGGGCTGATGTGTGTGGCGACAGTAGGAAACACAAGCAGGCCTGAAGCTTATTATTAGGAAGCATCATTACAAGACAAAACACTGCAGCTCCTCATCCTGTTGGAGGGAAATAATCACTGAAAGCTCTGAGAGATGCATTTTCTCTGCAATGAGTTTGAATAAAACAGTCCAAAGGAAACTGTTTAAAGGAACATATTTCCTTTAAGTTTGTGGACATATATTGGACCAAAAGATGACTATATGTCTATGTTTTGTTTTGTTGTTTTTTTAATGGAAGGATGCTGCCCCGCCTACTGTTTCACATTGGGTGAAAGATGCATTATATCATCTTAAACTGGGGAAAATTAGATTTGTGTTGAGGGGGTCTGAAAATAATTTTTATCAGGTGTGGGGGGCCTTTTCTGACTTTTTTTTTAAGAGTGAATATGCAGTATTCTGGCTGATTTACTCACTGATTGTCTATATATTTGTGTTTTACTTTTTTTTTTCTTATAATTGACAGTAGGGGCAAGGAGTTTGTTCTTGTATGGGGTGGATGTTTGTTGTTATTAATATTTTTTTTTCTTTTCTTCTTTTCTTGAAAAATCATTGATAATGTTGTGTTTTGCACACTTCTGTCCAAACGTTAATAAACATTTCAAACACTAGAATCACTGTTAGGTGGAAGTTATGCTGTTATTTCCAATTATATAAATTGTTCAGTGGGGTTTTTGATCACAGGTGGATTGATTTACAATGTTAAAGAAAGCAAAGAATAACATGCTTTACATGGAATATTTGCATATTTCTTTGCCTACTTTTGTCCCTGTATTGATTTGAATGGACTTGTTTACACAGGGTAAATGTAACATGCATTACAGAGAAAAGATTTGTGTGTGTGTGTGTGTGTGTGTGTGTAGGTGTGTGTAAAACTATACTGTGTGGGGACACGAGTATGAATACACAGTCTCGTCCTGGGGACACACAAATGTATGGGGACAAAAAATGTGTCCCCACAAAACCTTAGCACTGAAATGTGTCTAAAATGACTAGAACTATATCTGGTGTGAATTTCAGGGTATGGACCACATGTGATGGTTTTTGCAATGTGTGTAGTGATGATGTTCATAAATTTTTTTTTTATCATATATCAATTTTTTTGGGTACTTGTAGGAGCACAGGAAAGTGGTGTCCCCGTATTGTATGTAAGGAACTGGTGATCCCCATTATGTTACAAGACTCAGTGTGTGTGTGTGTGTGTGTGTTGTATGACCAATGACAACAGCATATGTCTTGTGCCAACTGCTGCTGGTTTTGCTTGAGCCCGTGTGAGGCAGACCCGATGTGTGTGTGTGTGTGTGTGTGTGTGTGTGTGTGTGTGTGCGTGTGTGAATAAACACGTCTTTCATGTGTCCAAATGAGAAAAACAGGTGCCCCTCAGCAGCAGTTTAGAATAGATCTGAAAACATTTCTGCTCTCCTTCTCCTGCCGCTCAGTCCGTGGGTGTTAACTGTGCTTTTTGCTACATCACCGTCGTATCACACCAAATATAGATCACATCTCCCTCCAACCCAACCGCCCCCTCCCAGCTTTTCTCCACATCTTCTGCTGAGTGTGCATTACAAATCTCCTGCTAAGTGAGGAAGATACTCCGTCTGCATACAAACCAGTTGGCTGCCTTGTGTGAAGCCGAATGTCACTGCGGTGTTTGCAAACTTACAAACATCAGAGGTAAAGACACAGAAATGTGCGCAGTGTGTGATCCAGATAATGATGCCTTCAAACATTCAGCTTTCACTCAGTCACGTCCACATTTACGTTGAACACTTATCCCTCAGTGTTTTACATAACACTTTGCATATTTCCCCAACAGGGAATCCAGCAGTGGGTGGAATTGTAAATATACATGTGTGGATTTGTATAGAGTATACACAGGCTGAAATCATGAAAAGAACAAACATAATATCACCTGTTTGCACCTAAATGCACTTAAGATACATCAATAAGTTTCTCTTTCATCTCTGTGCACTGCTGCCAAATGCCTTCATGACCTGTTACACACCATTAGATTTACTCAAGAAATGCAGCAAATAGATTGTAATATGTGCAAAATGAGTTTAACCCATTAGGACCCAATATTGCCAAATGGGTACTTCTATGAAACTGGTCCCTAAACACGGGGGCTAAAAGTTCAAACTAGGTGTAGACTAATGTTATGAAGCAAATTGGGTCTATTTTAAACATGAATATTTACTAAGGTAAAAGCAAAGCTATTTTTCAGATAAAACGCATTTTTATGGTGTTATTTTTAATACAAAAATCTGCATGTAACACAATAAAAAAAAAGGACACAAAAATGATAAACTACTATTTTTTTTAAATATGTTTTTATTCTCTCACAGATACATTTTGGGAATAAAACTAATTATGCAAGGGATAATTTTTTACAGAAAAAATTGTAAAATCACTTACAATTAATATGTGTTTAAATGGGCAGATTCTGCTTGTAACGTGAGTGGACACGATGGGTTACACACAAAACATAAATGAGACTGAGACTCATGAAAAACCTGCAAGTCTGGATAAAATAATTTCAAGCCATGTTTTCCAGATCAAAAGCCTAACTAAGTAGCTTTATTTTGGGATGGCTCAGAGCAAGTGTATTTATTTTTTTTCCATTTATCTGAGGTCATCATTAGGTCCATCCTGGGGGGAAATATGTCTAAATCTGTCTTTTATTATTGAGTCTAAAAAGCTGGTAATATGCCCGATACCAAAATGAACCCAGTTTCATAGAAGCACCCAAATACAGTTTTCTCTATATTTAACTGCCCTTAAGTGATTTATCACCAATTATTGTAATATTATCTTCTGTATTTTGTGAGTTTTGTAGGATTTTTTCAGTGAAAATCATATATTTTCCTACATTTAATTTACTAATTATGTTGATGTTCATAAAACCTCAGTGTAAAGTTGAGAATAATTCTATCGCATAATACAGAAAGCAGAAGAAAAGGTGACTTTTCCAGCAAAATCTATTATTAACTGAACATAAACCAAGTGTGTCCATCCACTGTCACTGATCAAACTCCATGGGTTTTGATGGTGTTTCCATGGTAACTATGGAGCCTCCACATTAATCATATGTGATGGCCATGAAAAGATGAATAACTGTATTTTACACCAATTATTTACATGTACAGTATTAGTGGATCAACAGGTATTGATCAGTTTATATCAGTAGATGATTTTGGTAATCTAACCTAATCTACTTGATCATTAAGTAAATAAATAAATAAATTAATAATTAATATTATTTTAGGTATCAAAAGTAGGAAACTTAATTTAATTAGAATATAGGTTCAAATAAATCAAGAAGATTAAAAGTAATGATTAAATTAGGGAGGAGTCAGACTAATAAATGTAAAATATTATATATTTTTTTTCTCTTCTATTTCCACTTGTATTCAGTTTTAATAAAGGAACGAGGATCCATTTGGGGGAGGGGGGGGGGATTCACCTGCTAGTTTTTTTCATGGGAGTTATGGAATAACACCATGCACCATTACTCCACTTATCACTGCAGTCAATCCACAATGTTATCACATGTTTTCACCTCACTCCCCTTTTTTCTGATTTTAGATGGTGGGTCTTTTAAAGCTCATGTCAGTCCAGTTCCTCCAGATGATCATTTATGGCTCATTCATTTTAATTCATAGAACTAAATGTAATTTGTGGATTCAAAGTAGAATTCAGTGGATTTTGACTCTAAAGAAGCCGACATAAATATGTGTTCTCACAGAAAGTGTACCAATACGAGTGCGACAGAACTTGTCACATGATTTCGCACTTTTTGTATGAAATGGTCCACAAAGAACACAGAGCCATCTGCGAGCGAGAGCTGAGAACAAGGGCTCATTACACAAGCAGGATGTTAAACTCAATGACTTCAAGCTCACGAGTCCCTCAGTGGTTGTATTTTACATTTTTGTTAGTAAGAAAAACAGCATTCTGAATAAATGAGACCAAGTGGTAATGTTTATGGCTTCTTTTTTCTGTGAAACTGGTGCCTAAAAACAGGACACGGGGGCTAAAAATTCTAACCAGGTGTAAACACTAAAAATAAATACTTACTGAGATAAAAGAGAAACAATTTTTCAGATAAAACTGATTTTTATATTATTTTTTGCAGCAAAAAATACATGTAACACAGTAAAAAGGACACAAAAATGCCTATTAAAAAAATAAATCTTTTTATTCTCTCATTGCAGGTGCATTTTGGGAATTGATCTAATTATGAAAGGGAGAGTGTTTCACAAAATTACCATTTTATTTGTGTTTAAATGAGCAGGTTCCGCGTGTAAGTGGACTAGTGGACACAATGGGTTACACACGAAACCTGGAATAAGACTGAGATTCATGAAAAAGCTGCATGCCTAGATTAGAAAAAACACTAGGATCGTCAAATTTAAGTGTCTATATTTATAGCGGTTTATGAGACCATTTCAAGGCATGTTTATTAGATAAAATGCAATGACAATGTCCTTGTTACGGTCCTATTTTTGGCTCCGAAATCTTATTAAAAATTCATTGATTTTGGGATGGCTCAGAGCAAGACTATAATTTTATAATTTTATTCTCAGATAATTTAAGAGTCAGGCAAGGGGTTTTATTCACATAAATAAAGAGTTTATATGATTTGTAAAACAACCATGCAGGGTCTAGGGTCAGGCATTGTTTTATTTATTTTATTTATTTATTTTGAGGTAGCTCTGTTTGTTTATGGTTACTTTTTTTTGTTTTGGTTCATTAGACTGTATAGTTGAAACAGTGAAATGTGATGTTTTGAGTAAAATATGTCATTATCTGAACATAAACTCCTTTGGTTTTACTGGTGAATCAATGTTGTAGAAGATGATGGTGTTTCCATGGTAACTACGGAGCCTCTGAACATACAAATGGGTCATATGTGATGAGCATGAAAAGATGATAAACTGTATTTTACAATAATTATTTTCATGTATTGATAGGATTAGTGGATCAACAGGTATTAAACAGTTAATATCAGTAGATGGTTTTGGTCACTGGTGGTTGTTTGGGTCTTTATGGGTTAATATGGAAAACAAGCACTTGTTTATCTTAGTTTATACAGTCTGACTGATGCAGCTGCAGGACCAAACAGGGCTTATTGACCCACCAGCTTCATCCATCTAACTTGATTTATCTGATCCACATTCAGCAGCCCAACCCCATTGATTTTCTGTTCTGTTCAGCATGTTCTGTGCCCTTTTTCAGAATGTCACAGGTCTGATGATATGTGGTTTTCTACATGTACAGACCTGGGAAAAAAATAAGAGACCACTCCAAAAATTATCACTCCCTCAGATTTGACCATTTATTGTCATGTGTTTGAGTAAAATGGAGATTTTAGTTTTATTCTCTAAACTACTGACAACATTTCTCCCATATTCCAAATAAAAATATTATTATTTAGACTAGAGCATGTGTTTGCAGAGCATGACACATGGGCAAAATAACAAAAACATGCAGTGTGTTCAAACCATTAATAATGCAAATAAAACCAGTTCATATTCATTTCCAAACAACACATTAATAATGTTGTAATTTGGGAAAAGTTCAGGCGTCAATATTTGGTGGAATAATCGATTATGGGATATGCATCCCATAATATACAACAATATTACAACAGGGCTCAGTCTGGGGGATCACTGGTGCACCCCTCTGAGTTTTATGATCCAATTCAATAATGTACTTTTTGTGACATTTTTGGTTGGTGGTGTACCTTGTGATTTTTTTTTGTCAAATATGTGCTGTGGCGTAAAAAAGGATAGAAGAAGTGTGATAGAAGAACCAGTCCTCAGAGTTTGGGAACATTGTCAGAGCAGAAGTCCAGTACTTTTAATAGTTATGTTTGGATTCCAGTTACTTTTGTGGTACTAATAGAACTGTTTTTATCAGGTGGATCAGGTGTTTATTCAGTAGAATAATGTGATTGTGATAGAATTCAACAGACACAGAATGGAACGGCTGTCATACATACACACGTGCTGATTTCTTTTTATTTATTTATTTATTTTTGAGTTTTTTTCTTTGCTTTATTGTAAAAAAGTTAAATTACATGAAAATGTTTACATTAACAAATTATCCTTTTACAAAAATCTGAACAAATATGAGCAACTTGAAATGTCTAAAGAAGAGTATTTGCAATTTTATCAATATTCTGCCTGTTATTAAATGTTTTGTGCATTTGTAATAGATGTAATGATAAACTGATGCAGAATATTGGTAAAAATTTCATTTGTTATTCGTAAGACATTTCAAGTTCATATTATTCAGATTTTTAAGGAAACTTTGTAGATTTTTTTTTTCACTTAAGTCTTTATTGAAATTTGATAAACACGTAATCCCCAAAATAATAATAAAAATGACACTACACAACTTTACATTCACATTATTCAGTCCTTCCACCATTCCAGGTTCTGTAATCAGTCCATTTATTCCATTTTTTGTCCATTTGTGCTTCATGTCGTCACAGTTTGTGAGTTATTTTTCCCACTGTATATGTTCCTTCAATAACTGTGATCCACCGGTCCTCTGTTGGTGCTTCTGTCTTTTTTTCCCCAGTTCCTATAATAGTTTTTTTTGCAAGTACCTTAACCAAGTATATGTGTTTTTCCACTACACTTCACACATGCTGATATGAGAAGAAATTGCAAAAGTCTCTTAATTTTTCCCAGAGCTGTATTTAGATCATTTTGGTCCATGTTCATTAGCAACTTTTTACATCTCAAATTATTATCATTATGAAAATAAACTAAAAATAACCATAAATAATACATGTAATAGTGACAGGAAATCAGCTGTAGATTATTATTATTATTAAAGCTTTGGCTGTTATTACCAAGGTTCAAATTAAACATAAATTCCCACATGGCTTATTGTATTTCTGTCTCGGCTCCGAAGCTTTGTAGCAAATCACCGCTACTAAGTAACCCCTGAACATTCCTCTACGGACTGAGCCAGCGTGGATGACTCCATGCTTTCGCTGTCCTTGTGATGTACGCTTGAGTCACTTTCAGTAACTGAGACGTCAACGGAAGAGGTGCAGTTGGTTAAAAAATGAAGCAGATAAGATATGGGATGGAGAGAGAATTTAGCTGTGTGTCACACATGAGTGGGAGTCTCCTGTTGACTAGCCCAGTTCTCTGTTATTAATAGTGCAGCTGATGTGTCTGTCTGTGTGCTGGAATCTGTGCGTCATATGGGACACCACCTGTGCATTAATGGATGTTAAAAGTGGTGTGTAGATGTCTGCATTTGGTTATGTTTTTTTAAGGTTGTATGAAGGACTGTCTGCAGCTTCCAGTCACTGAATAAAGTAAAAATACTATATACATCATAGGTGTCAAACATGGGGCCTGGGGACCAAATCTGGCCTGTGGGATGGATTTGTGAAATGCCAAAAATGACACTGAATATATGAATAATCAATGGTGTCAAAATCATTTTAATTCAGGTTCCACATACAGATCAATGTGATCTCTAGCAGAATACTATTATAATAATCTATAAATAATGACATCTTCAAATTTCCCTTTGCTTTACTGTAAAAAAGTAAAACTACATGAAAATGTTTACATTAACAAATTAGCATTTTGCAAAAATGTGAATAACCTGAACAAATAAGAGCATGTCTTAAGAAGAGTAAATGCAATTTTATCAATATTCTGCCTATTATTAAATGGTTTGTGTATTTGTAATAGATGTAATGCACGTGTGTAAATGATAAACTGATGCAGAATATTGTTAAAATTGCATTTGTTATTCGTAAGACATTTCAAGTTCATATTATTCAGATTGTTTGAGGAAACTTTGTAGATGTAAACATTATCATAATATAATTTGACTTTTTTCATTGTTATTATTTTATTGGTCCGGCCCACTTGAGGTCATGTGAGGGGGAATATGGCCCCTGAATTAAAATGATTTTGACACCTCTGGTATACAGAATAAACCCTAACACACTAAAATCTACCCAGCCCTAAGTAAGTATTATCATCAAAATAAAAGTAAATAAAGTAGTCTTTGTACAGTCTGTCTGTGTTTTATACAGTATATCATGTGTAAGTTGAATTTAGGGTTATAGATGAGTGAAGTTGAGATCATTTTAACTACATCATATACTGTTTTGTAGTTTAACCTATATGGAATCTGACTAATTCTTGTAAAATACAATATTTTCTCTTAAGATTTACTTGAGAATAAATATAATATAACACATGGAAACACTTTTGACCATGCCATCACTTCACTATAGACATATCAAATGATGTCAATGTTTCTGGGACACTCTGTATATAAATATATGTGTTTTTAACGACTATTTTATAATTAAATCAGTGTTTTATAAAGCGTGTCATCCTATACTCATGTAATTCAAATTAAGGACAGATATGTTCTGTCAGCTCTAAAATGTTACAGAAAATGCATTTATGTCGAATGTGTGATGAATCATTAACCACATAAAGCCTTATGTTACAAAAACCTGACAGCCAGACTTTTGGGTCGATGGTTTTGCAGAATCAGCCCGTTTTATGAAACAAAAGCTCACTTAAAGCCGCATTCAGTTGATAGTTTACTGGCTTATAAACGTGTCAGCAAGAACAACACCTCCATGTAACATAAGCGACACAGTGGTTGATGTGTTGTGACAACGGACTCACAAAGGTCATTATCGCACAACTTCTAATGACTGAGACCACTGACTCATGTTACCCAGCAGTGACTGACTAGTACAGGGCTAGTGAGTCGAATAATATGATAATGTCCTGTAGTGACGATGACATCATTAACCCTGGAGCCATGCATTATGGAGGAGGCTCCATAGGGCGTGTTGTGTTATTGTTTCATGGTTGGTCTGTTTGTAACAAGACCATATCACTTGTATTTATGAATCATGCAGCATGACGCTAAAAAAGATTACGAATGAATGTTAGGATTCATTATCATATATTTATTCTCCTGTTTTAGTTCATCTTATCTAGTTTTAATTGTGTATTGGTTTGCATTGTAACTAAAGCAAAGAAATAGAAATAAAGTGGATTATTGTTTGTGTTATTTAAGAAAACCATTTATTTTTATGGTAATCATAACTGAGACTGAAATCTTTATTTATTTTCTTCATTTTGTGTTTTTTTTTCCACCTCCAGAACACGATGAACCTCCCTCCAGATAAAGTGAAGATCCTTAGTCAATATGATAATGAAAAGAAGTGGGATCTGATCTGTGACCAGGTGGGTTTGCATCCACAAAAACAATAATACTGAAAAGAGTTTTTAATCAGTTAAGTGACAGTATGTAAATATAGCACACATCGTTGTGGTTTGTGTCATTTGTAGTGGGTTAGTACGTAGTAACAACACAGGAAACCACCACAGTCCTCACATACACATGCAGCAAAGCTCATTAATAATGGACATCACCATGGCAACCAGTGAGACGTCCATAACTTCCTGTATTGGTTCATCAGACAGCGATACCTGCTGTTGTCATAATGTTGCTCACTCCCTTTCCTCTTTGGAACTGATGTGTGACTGTGTGTGTGTGTGTGTGTGTGTGTGTGTGTGTGTGTGTGTGTGTGTGTGTGTGTGTGTGTGTGTGTGT
>JAPSES010133666.1:0-15238 GCA_029822895.1 Maxillicosta whitleyi
ACATACATACATACACACATACATAAATACAAACACATACATACATACATACACACACATACACACATACATACATACATACATACACACACACATACAGTACACACATACATACATACATACATACATACATGCACACATACATATATATATATTCATTACAGTACTTATATCCCACATAGACCCTCATGTCAAAATGTTCAACTTTACAACAGAAATAAATAAGTTCATGACCTTTGCAATAACTGAAGGGAGGGTAACTTTTTTTTTTTTTTTTAATAAATCAGCTCATTACAATCAGAAATAAAACATATTTCATCTGTGACAGACATGTGTACTGTCATAGTTTTATAATAAACTAAAGTTTACTGGTTGTTATTTATAATAACCTGTTAGTGTGACTGGACTTCTTTTTGATGTATAATGAAGGCAATCTAGTTTGTATTTAATAGAGCTTTAATTCATGTAATTTATGGAAAGTTGACATTATATTAGATTAGATTAACATTTGGTTAGATTAGAGTAGGTTAACATTAGATTAGGTTAGGTTATATTAGATTTAGATTAGATTAGATTAACATAAAATTAGGTTAGATTAGATTAACATTAGATTAGATTAGGTTAGGTTGACATTAGGTTAGATTAGATTAAGATTAGCATTAGGTTAGTTTAGATTAACATTAGATTAGATTAGGTTAGGTTAACATAAGGTTAGATTAGATTAAGATTAGATTAGCATTAGGTTAGATTAGATTAGATTAGATTAGATTAACAGTAGATTAGGTTAAATTAGATTAGATTAACATTAGATTAGGTTAACATTCGATTCGATTCGATTAACATTAGGTTAGGTTAGGTTAGATTAGAAGTATTAGAAACATAGTTCATACATATATTAACATATATAATTACTTTAAAAATGTTTCTCCTTCTGTTTTGACATGGATCCGGTGCTTGGTTAACATTAGATTAGATTAGATTAGATAGAACATTACTGAGTCAGAGCCCTCAGGAAATTCAGGATTATATTCCTGTTATCAAAAGCATCTACATGAGGTAATATTTATGAAGTAATTGAAATCACATGCTAATGTTGAACATGACACTATTAGTCAGTGTGGTGAATATTATCATTTACTTTAGCTCGGTGAGTTTAGCTCCTCAGTCTTTCAAGGCTGTAGCAGAGTGGGTTGTCCAATGACCAAAGGGTTGGTGGTTCAAATCTTGGCTCCCACATGTCAAAGTGTCCTTGAGCAGGACACTGAACCCTAAATTCCTCCCAGTAGGTCTGGCATGACAGTGTCAGTATAGTAGCTGTAGACATTTACCATTTCATAACAGCCATCCACAAACGTATATTATAGTATAGTACTATGGTCCCATCTGATTATTTCATTATTTTCATTAAGGTAAACTGAGTTTCAAAGCTGGACCCAACAGCCTTCATCATCTTAAACACTATTACATTTTCAATAAGTCCCATTGAATAATATGGAGGAGATTTCTGCCCTATAATCATAAAATATTACAAATATGAAGTCCTTCCCCAGCACTTCCATAGTATGGTCTAGACAGCTGGTCAAACTACATTTTTGTGTCTACATAGTTGATTTATTGTGGTACTGATCTTTACACTTCTGCTGCAAAACAACACACACACATTTGTTTAGTGTTTTCACTTGTCTTTTTTTATTGTGTCTCACCACTGGAATAGATACAACTCAAGTAAATCCATATGGCGGGAAGTTTACTGCATAATGAACACATGTTATTCCCCAAACACAATAAGAGCATCATATGTGGTCATTTTAGTGTTGGAGTAGTAAGTGAATTATTGCACAGGGGTCTTAATTTCAATTATTCATCATAATAAACAAATAACAAAATTAGTTCAAGTAAGCAACATTTCGCTGTCATTTTTGTTTTGTTTCATCAATTTTGAAGGTGATTTCTCCAATGAAACTTCATGATGTAAAGTGCATTTTGACACATGGACATGATCTTCTAACTAGCTCCATTCACAGATGTCAGACCTTCTAGAGCCAAATCAACATGACATTAAAAGGAAACCTAGAAGTGAGTTCTGCTGTCAAACCTTTGCTCTACATCACAACAGACTAAAAAGGCTTAGTTATTGTGAAAAGAAACCAAAGATTATAGTTTGTACTTTGTACCTAACCTACATTCTTCACTCCTTAAGAAGTCTAGATTCTAAATCCTGAAATCATTTGGCTGCCAGAGCTAATTTCACCCCCCCCTCCCAAGCTCTGCTCAGGACACGTTCACTTCTGGCCTGCGATGTGCTTATTGAGGATGCCCTTGGCGGTCTCCAGGGCAGCATCAGCTGAGACGGGGATGTGAGGTGCGATGCCAGCTCCTTCCCAGGCTGGACCAGCAGTGGTGTCAGAGTGGATGGTGGGGATGCTCAGGAAGACGTCGCTTTCACCAACATGGAATGTCTCTGGTGGATGGGATGCTCCAGAGGTCGTCTCCCCAACAATCATCGCGCGGCCGTGTTTCTTCATGATGTAAACAAACTCCTCTGCAGCGCCAGCAGTCACTCCGCTGGTCAAAAGGATCAGGCTCTTCTTGGAGCCATACCTGGCACCTGAGGAAGAGGAGGAGGATGAGTTTGACAAAGTAATGACCAAATAATGTAAATGGGTGAGACTGCCGGCTAATGATGGTGAGGGTCAGGGGCTTGGTTAGTCAGAGTCTTATAACATGGTCTGTGACTGTAAAGCTGGTTTACTCATCCCTCAGTGTAATGTTTTGCTTTAAACTAATCATCAGAAATAAACCACAGTATGAAAATGCTGCTATATTATGTCTTTTCAACTTACCAGTGAGTTCATCCAGGGTCCGGAGCTCTGTGGTAGTACCAGATGGTCTGTCGTACAGCTTGTCCAGCACTATCTGTCTATCGGCATCAAAGAAATAAGAGCAGAACCCTGCGATGGCTGTTGTCGGGCCACCAAGGTTGTTCCTGCAAATAAAGAAACCATAGAAATAGAAGATTAAACTCTATTCCCTTAATCTGTTGTAAGGCTTTTTTTTGGGGAGGGGCGGGGAGTAATTATCCAGCAGAAATCATCTATTTGTACCATGTCTTGTTTTTTAAAGACTCTTAAATAAGATTAATGTTAGACCTATTCTTGTATCCCCATAAACTATAATCTATCTATAGTCTTGGACTGATGAGCTTTAGCAGATTTAGCAGGTGATTTGTTTTCAAAAATGGACACACAACATTCCGACGACCTGCAGGATTACTTACCTAAGGTCAACAATCATAGCATCAGTGTTGACAACTTTGTTCCAGACATGCTCAACAATAATCTGGGCGATGGCCTTGACCTCCTCAAAGTCTCCAAACATGTCAAAACGCAGGTAACCAATGTTGTTCTCAAGAACATCAGTTTGGAAGGAGACTTTAATCAGATCAATGTACATCTCTGGGGTGTAAGCCTAAGGAGAAAAAACAGTAACAAGGTAAGTTTTCTCTGTTTGTATCACATTTTTAAATATACAAACAATGTAGTGCATATATTTGTACACATTTCATACCCCAGTCTTCCAAATTTATATTTATTGTTGCAATAAGCTGTTTTGATGCACATATTCAGCAATATACAATGCAATTTTCCACAAGCTATATAAACAGTACATGCTGTTTTCACTACACAAGGAATAAATAATCAAATTCTCACCAAGGGTGGTAGAACTGGAGTGTTGGTGGTAGTCTTCAGGCCCTTGTCCCCAGACAGGCTCTGCAGATCAGCAGAGAGCTTTGTCTCCAGATCAGTCTTGGAGTTCACCATGCTATACTTTCCAGACGCCAGAAGACCTTTCAATTTTGCGGCAACATCAGCCCCAATATCTTCAAATGCATAGTTGTCAGCAATCAGGGTTGCAGAAGCCTCAATGATTTCTGGAACTTGAGCACGGAGGTTGACAATCTTGATGGCAGTAGCGAGAGCATCTTCTGCATTAACCTCAACGTTGGGGCTGACTCCTGTAATTTCCCAGGTGGAGCCTGTGATGGGGTTGATGGATTTTGCAGTTGGCACCGTCACATAGAAGTCAGTGTCACCCACTTTGATTTTATCAAGCTTCACTGAACCCCCAGCGGTCTTCTCTCCAACAATGGTGGCTCTCTTCAGGTTTTTCAGGCAGTAGGCAACATCTTCAGCAATGCCCTTTGTATTTTTGCTGGTGAGGATGACGAGGGGCTTGGTTACACCATATCTCTCACCCAGCAATGTGGACAAAGACATCAGCTTAGTGGTGGTGTTGGTGGGGCGGTCATATATACTGTCAATGTGAATAGCAGGTTCAGCTTCTGTGAAGTAGGAGACAATGTAGGGGACTCCTGAGATGTCTCCACTGCCAGTATAACGCAAGTCGAAGATCAGAGCTGAAGTTGGTAGGATTTTATTCCAGACAAAGTCCAGGAGTAAATTACCAATCTTGTCAGCCACCTCCTCACCGAGTATGTGATCAATCCTCAGGTAACCAATGTTGCCCTCCAGGATGTCGAGCTTGATTGAGGTCTGAAGGACGGCGATGAGCTGCTCAGGAGGCAAGGGTGGCATTTGTGGGGGAACCACAGGAACGTAGTTTGGCTCATAGGAAACCTTCAGGCGTGGGTCACTTACAGTGCCCTGTACACCAGCACTGAGGACATTAGCCAAGGATTCTGCATCTGGGATGTTGAGGATCTCAGTGTTGCTGCCGGCTGCTTCAATTGCCTCCTTCATCCCTGCCAACTTCTCTGGAGAGCAATAATTGTCCATGACAATTTTTGCCATGTCTACGATGAGGCTGGGTGAAAATGAGGCATGAATAAAATGAACACTTCCCAAAGCGAGAACAGACACCAAGAGGAAGAAAGCCTTTGCCATTTTGTTGGTTTGGTCGACCGGAGGTAGAGAAGGTGCAGAGTGGGTGCTGAACCTCCTTCTGCGAAGAGGCTCTTTGTCAAATGGCACTGTTTTGGCTGCAAGGTTTCTGTTAACCCACACATAAGAGGATTTACCCAATCATAAACTTCTAATCGCATTATCCTGAGTGCTTCTGTAAGGCAATAACAACCTAGCCAAGTAGGTGTAGTAACAAGTTGTGACCAAAAATACAAGCCTTATTTTTATACAAAGTATTTTAATGCCTTAAAAGTAGAGGTGAAGTAAATGGAAAAACAGTAAATTGTTGGTAATGTATTATCCCTAATGATATTAATGCACAAGTCTATGTAAGTCATTGAATTGTCATCATTTTTCTGTCTATATCTATTAATTCATAAAAAGTAACACAAACACATCCACACGTATCAGTCATTTATTGTTTCATAGATGTCACACATGTACATTGCAGTTGGTGACTGTGTCCTTTCTGATGCAGTTGCTTAAGTTTTGTTTGATACTAGCACCCTCTGCTGGTAAGTCCTGTTGCTAAGGAGCAAAGATGAGGTAAAAAGGCAAACCTTTATCTAAAAAGTACCAGGGATGTCATTATTGTTGTAAATAATCAAAAACAATAAAATAATCAGACAGAAAATTATGTAACATGATAAATATGGATCAACACAATATTCATCTTATAATACATGTATCACAATTAAAAGAACTACCACAGAAAATAATACACCCAAGTGCGACACAGTATAATGTAAATTAAAATATACAGGGATCATGAGGTTATTATATAAAGGGTAGTGTGATTAATATAAAGCAAAACTGATTTATAGTGCATTAATCTGTGCTTTTATTCCCTGTACTGTATATTATGCGCACTCAAAATTACAGTTGCTGCTCTCTAAGCAAAGCCTCTGAAACACTGCCATGTGGCACTAAACCTCTAAGCTGAAACTAAAACATTAAATTCCTCAGCTCCGTTCTGCCTGATGACCTACTCACTAGTTTAATATGTGGAGAAAGATGGCTTTCTTCAAATGAAAGAATTCAGTACATTTCAGGTTAAAAACAAAGACATGAATAAACTGTTGCTTGAGTTATGAGAACATATGACAAGAAAGAAGATATAAACACCATAAGTTCAACTATTTTCCCTTCTCTTTCAGCCGTCGTGCTGCTATGATTCTTTGTGCCACAGAAACGGCATCATTTGCTCTTGCAATTACATGAGGCTCAACCCCTGAAACACTCCACACTTTTCCAGTGATGGCGCTCAAAACGACCTGATTAGGGATGGAAGCGTACAAGACACTATCTCCAATTTGATAAGTTGCACTTGACAGAGAGCCTCCGATGGTTGGTTCCCCAATGACTGTTGCCCTATTAAGATCTTTCAAAGTGCGAGTGAAGACTTCAGCTGCTGAACCTGTCATATGACTGGTGAGGATGTAGACGTCCTTGGAGGATCCATACCTTTGACCTCTGACCTCAGGCACTGTCATGACCTCTGTCATAGTGGTCGTGGTGCGATCAAACACAGTATATAGATGAACTAACGGTTCATCATCAAAGAAATAACTGCACAGGAGAGGAATTGCTGTTGAATAACCACCAGTGTTGTACCTCATGTCAACTATGAGGGCATCTGTGTTGACAATCTTACTCCACACAAATTTTACCAGTTGAGGCCCAGTTGCCTTCACCACTTCTATATCTGCCATCATGTCAAATCTTAGATAGCCTACATTACCTGGCAGGAGCTCGGTTTTAAACAAAGCATCGATTATATATCCTACTTCTTCTACCGTAGGGATTTTTGGAACTTCATGGGGTGATTCGGGCTCAACGTCACAATAGAAGATATGGAGGCGGTGGTCACCTGAAGTCTCTTGAAGATCTGCTGTCAAGTGGGACGCTAAAGATTCAAAGTCAACCACTGATCGGTACAATCCCTCAGCATATTTTCTCAGCAGGATGTTACTAACCTTAAGAGCAACATCACGAATTGCATAATATTTTTCTAACAGTTCTCCTGTACCTTCTATGAGTGGTGTGAGTTCTCTGTGAAAGGCTGCAATTTCGTGAACATGGTCTAAAGCTTCCTCAGCTAGAACTATGGCATCAGGGACGACACCACCTCCCAGCCAGTACTCCCCGCTGTTGTCTATAAAATTGATGAAAGGGACAGTGATGGTAATATCTGTGCCCTCTATTTGAAATGTTTTGGAGTGCATCAGGTTACCAGATGTTATTTCTCCAATGACTGTACCACGATGTAAAGACTGCATCAGGTAAGCAAACTCTTCTCCTACGCTTGCTGTGGAGTAACTGGTCAAAACATAAACACCACGCATGGACCCATAGGCAGGTCCTATAATTTGGGGCAGAGAGTCATACTTTGTTGATGTGTTCTGGATTCTGTCATAAATTGTGAAAAAATGATGCCTCTGGGAAATGTCATACAAATAGGACAATATAAGAGCCAGAGAGTTAGAAGATCCACCGCTGTTATAGCGCAGGTCAATAATTAGGAAGTCAGTGTCTTTCAGGGGCTTCCACACTTTTTCAACCATGAGCTCTTCCACTTTCTCCATCATGGATGTATTAAAGAACTTGTCAAAACGGAGATAGCCCATATTACCTGGAAGTATTTCAGCTTTGAACCTTGCATCAAACATTTCATTTAATCTTTCAGAACCATCTGGAACATTAAAAAGCCCAGTGTCCTCCTCCGTAGCACTGCCGTCCAGCACGTTTTTTATGATCAGTCGGGGATCTTCAGACACAGTTTGGAGGTTCTGGTTGAGTTTCACTGCCAGGTCCTCCTCTGACGCAACAGAGAATAGGTCTGTTGAATGTAGTATTTCAAGAATAGCTGGGTCTCTGTCTATGAAAGCATAGAGTCTTCCAATTATATTGCAGATACTCTGCACAACTTTGGGAAATGTACTTCTTACAGCCAGAATGGATTTGGACTTTCCCATAGCTTCCTTGGCTAAAATATTGACTGTTGGAGATACCCCGCTTACTTCCCAACTCTGACCTGTGATTGGACTGACAGATCTTGCCACCGGAACCGTAATATAGAAATCTGACCGAGCTATCCTAATCTTCTTTACTTTTATTGACCCACCAGAAGTCCTTTCACCAACAACGATAGCTCTCTGCAAATGTTTTAAAGTATATGCTACTGCCTCAGCAGCCCCCTGGGTACGCTTACTGGTCAAAATAATCAAGTCCTTCTTCTTTCCATACCTTTCACCCATTATTGTCGACATCGTCCATAGTTCCCTGGTTGTGTTCGAGGGCCTATCATACACAGTGTCAATATGAATGAGTGGCTCAGGTTCAGAGAAATAAGAAATTATAAAGGGAACTCCAGACAGGTCTCCAGCTGTGCTGTACCTCAGGTCAAAAATCAGCGAAGAAGTGTGGGCAACTCTGTCCCAGATGTTGTCTCTCAGCAGTGAACCGAGCTTTGCTGCCGTTTCCTCTCCAATGATCCGATCTATACGCAAATAGCCGGTGTTATTTTCCAGAATATCCACCTTCACAGAGTTCCTCACCAGCCGGGTCAGCTGCTCTTTAGGGAGAGATGGCAACACGGGTGTCATCACTGGGACAAAATTCGGCTCGTACGATACTGTCAGTCTTGGATCATTTAGCGCCCCTTGAACTCCCACTGTGAGCACAGTTGCTAGGGTCTTCCTGTCGGAAATCTGCAGGATTTCACCACTGTTAATGGCTTGTTGGATAGCCTCCTGCATCCCAACCAGGTTCTCAGGGAAGCAGTAGTTTTCCAGCAGGATCTTTGCCATTTCTAACACCAGGGCTGGCTGAAACGATGAGTTGGCAGAGAGTGTGTACAGAAGAAGCATCAGTATCAGTATAGAAGTGTGTTGTGCCATCTTCAATTCTTTCATCATCAGCCACAGAAAGAAATCTGTTCAGTCTTGTCTTCTGTCGGACTGTTTTCGTTTATTATGTGATGAGAGATGGTGGGCGTTGTAGGAGGGAACACTGTAATTTTCATGATTTTTTTGGACAATAACAACATCAACATAAGAGGCTTTTGTCCCTGATAAACCTTTAATCGCATTATGTGTAGTGCTTCAGTCAGCAGACAATAGAAGACAGAATACAATTATTTAAATGACAAATGCAGTTTTTTTTGTATCACTATTTATTTGTTTGTGCTCATCTAAAAGACTTCACTAATTTGAGTGCAGTGCGTTTGATCATATCTATTCAGAAACTCATTTTATTTTAGATGCAAAACTGGGGTGAAGTTCAGGTAAGAAACATCATGTGGGTCAACAGACTGGTGTAGAAGCTGAATCGTAAGTGTCCTTTCTCTCTCTTTGTCTCCTGTGTCTCATGTGAAAGCTTACGGTGGCTAACATTTGTGTTCTTTGTAGCTTTAAGGGGTCATGTCTGGGTTGTTCCACTGATGACATAGTTTGCGGATACATGGAAAATCTATCCTGAACACCAACAGTATCACAGATAAGTCATATCAAAAGACAAAAGAACAAAGGGTTAAGTTTTTTTCTGAACTAAGCTCCAAATCAGGGGTGTCAAACATGCGGCCCGGGATCCAAAACCGGCCCATCGAGGGGTCCAATGTGGCCCGCGGGATGAATTTGTGAATTAACTCATTTTAGTTCAGGAGCCAGATACAAACCAATGTGATCCGAAGTAAAATAATAACAGGATAATATATAAATAATAACAAGTACTAATTTTGTTTTTGGTCTAATGTAAAAAAATAACATTGCACTATGAAAATATTTATATTTAAAACCATCCTTTAACAGTAAAATGTGAATAACTTGAAATGTCTAAAGAAAATCACATGCAATTTTAACACGTTTCTGCCTTTTACTAAATGGTTTGTGTCTTTTTAGATCCACTGTGACTATATTTGAACAATATTCTACCTGTTACCAAATGTTTGTGTGTATTGTGTGTAACGCACATGCATAAATGATAAGTTGAAGCATAATTTTGTTCGAACTTATTTTTCTTACAAAATGTCAGTTTTTTCAGGGTATTTGCATCTTTTTTTTGAGAAAAGATAGTTTGTAAAGGTTAATATTTTTATTGCACTAAAAGAAAGAGGAAAAGTTGTCATTTAAAAGGTTATCTTACTGGTCCGGCCCATTCAACATCAAATTGGGCTGAATGTGGCCCCTGCACTAACATGAGTTTGACCCCCCAGTTCTAAATTATTTGTTATATACCCCCCCTTTATTTCTACTGCAATGAACAGGGGAATCTGTTGCTCTGCACACGTTGTCTGTTACTTCAGTGTCAAACTGAGCTAAACTTGACCTTACATTGACTCCAGTTCAGGACCCCGTGAGACTGTGTTTCCAGACATTTTAGCAGCTCATAATAACACGGCCAGACATCATCTAGGACCAAATTCTAGACAGTGTTCAGTTAATCTTGACGTCTTAACTTTTAATACCCTCTTACGCCTTGCATAATACAATCCCCTGTGCCAATCCCAAGAACAGCAATAAAGACCTTTGATTTCTGTCACAGCTTGATATGTTTAGTGTAGTCAAGATCACTTACACCAAGAACAAGTCATAACCAAGACCAGCATTTGAGACCGAGACCAGGCCCAAACAGAACCACATGATAACGGACCGGTTTTGTCATTGTTTATATGACAAAATATGTAACTTTAGAGCACAGGTGTCAAACATGCGGCGCGGGGGCCTAATCCGGCCCACCAAAGGGTCCAATCCGGCCCTTGGGATAAATTTGTGAAATATAAAAATAGATATGATATTAATAATCATTTTAGGTCTGGTTCCACATTCAGATCAATTCAATCTCAAGTGGGTCAGACCAGTCAAATACTACCATAATAATGTATAAATACTCACAACTCCAATTTTTTCTCTTTGTAAATGTAAATATTTACACGTTTTTACACGAAAACAATATATAATTTCACAAAAAATGTAAATAATGTCAACAAATTTGAACAACCTGAAATGTCTGAAGAGATCTAAGTGCAATTTTACCAATATTCTGCTTGTGGATCCACTGTGTCTGTAAATTATAAAGAACATATGCGGAGTATGATAAATTGAAGCATATTATTGTTAAAATTACACTTATTTTTCAGTTTGTTCATGTTATTCACATTGTTTGAAAAAAACTCACTTGTAGATGTAAACATTTTCATTGTTTAATTTAACTTTTTTGCTATAAAACATAGAGAAAAGTTTGGAGTTGACATTATTTATAAATTATTATGTTATTATTTTACTGGTTCGGCCCCCTTTAGATCAAAGTTAGCTAAATGTGGCCCCTGAACTAAAATGAGTTTGACCCCTCTGCTTTAGAGTAACAGTTTGTATTTACCACTCTGTTCTGTCCATTTTTCATGAAACTAATAACTAGCCTTATTCCTCACTATGTGATAATTATGTTCGCTGGCTTGCACACTTTGCTAATCGGTGGTGAGAAACGATCCTTCATAATATGCAGACCTGTCATTTTGAAGCTAAATCATTCATTTATTCTGCCTTGAAGCTAGTAACAAGCTTTGTACGACACGTTAATGACAGTGTTGCACAAATTACATCTTTATTTTCTTTCTTAGAGTAGAAAAGGTACTAAAACATGTATGTACGACGGAGCATTAGGGACTTTCATGAAGGAGAAGATATTTTTTGATATGTCGACATTAAAGTTGGCATGTGGACATTAAACTCGAAATTCCGAGAATAAAGTTGAAATTGGATGTCGACTTTAATCTTGATGGGTCGACTTTAAACTCGACATGTTGACATTAAACTTGGAAATGTCGATAATCAAGTTGAGGTCAAGTTGACTTTTATCTCGACAAATACGTTAAATGTCGAGAAAAAAGTTGTTTTTTTCTGAGTTTTGCTCCACACTGAATCAGACCAAGGACTCAACATGCTACCCGCGGACAATTTGGTAAAATTATACTTCGGTATTGGATTAAGCAACAAACAAATACTTGCTGTTTTAGCGCAGAACCACGGTGTGCTAGCCAAAAAACTCCATCTTTTTAGGAGAAAAAACACCGACTTATGTCGAGTTTAAAGTCGACATCCAATTTCAACTTTATTCTCAGAATTTCGACTTTAATGTCGACATGTTGACTTTAATCTCGTCATATCTTCTCCTTCATGAATGGCCCTAATGCTCCGTCGTAAATATACCACTGCAGACATCAACCCTAAACATTCATATTAGCTTGTACTGAGCAGTGTTTGTAGCTAATGTTACTTAGCTCTCACAGGATAACATGGATGACCTTTGAACCCACCATGTAAGGACCTGCATCACATACAGGTTACCCATAATGCAACCTTCTTAGATAGAAAAAGTTAAGCCAGTATCACAAGCAACCGGAACCAGAGCCCAGAAACATCCATTATTGAGGGGATTTATTAAGAGTTTTGGTACAGACATTATATTTCTGTGTGATTATTAAGTGTTGATGAGTTTAAGTGTCTTTTGTAAAACTATAGTTATTTGGCCTTAACATTTTCACGTAATTTTATTTTTTCCTCCACCAAAACAAAGAGAAAATGTGCAGTTGTCATAATTTAAAGGATATTATGATAATGTTTTACTGCTCTGACCCACCTGAGAACTGATTGGTCTGTATGTGGAACCTGGTTTAAAAACATTTTGACACCATTTATTGTTAATTTCTTCAATATAATTTTTTTCACAAATTCATCCCATTGGCAGATTCGAACGCTTTGGCGGGCCGGATTTGGCCCCCGGGCCGCACGTTTGACACCTGTGGTTTAATCGAATCGAATCGAATCGAATCGAATCGAATCAAATCAAATCAAATCAAATAGAATACTTTATTTATCCCATCCTGGGGAAATTTCACAGTTACAGCAGTTTAATAATAAAGTGCAGACGTTCTATATAAATAACAGACAGGAAGACAGTGAGAAAAAAGACACATTTACATTATTTACATGGTGTTGCACTATGGTTTATAAGTGTGTATTTGGGGGTTTAGTGAGTGTTATTGTACAGTCAAACTAACCATTAGTTAAACTATCAAATCTAACACAAGTGATTTCAAACATAATGAAGACCAGCTTAAGAAATCTGTAAGGTTTGACCACCATTTGATTTTATGCTGTTACAGTTTAATCCAAACACAGGAAACAAGTAATAGACATTAAATTACATTAAAACAGGAATGTTGTCATTGTCATTAGTGCTATTTTAAGACAAATGGTAAATGGACTGCACTTATATAACGCATTTTCTACGCCTTCATGATGCCCAACGCACTTTTACAAGGGCAAGGGTAATAATAATAATAATAATAATAATACAATAGGGCATTTATGAAGGATATAGACATGGACTTATCCTCTTATTGGTGAAGAGGTTTGAGCTGTGATAAGGATAAACTGTCATTATGTATTCTGATTAACTTATTATTAACTATTACTGTAAATGTACTGGTAATGGGGCACATGCTGACTCAGCGGTTTGTTGTATCTGACAAAACAATTACATCATTTAAAGTGCCACTACTGCTCAGTTTCAGTTTATGTAGAAATATATAGTACATTAATCAACTTTTATATGTATTTTAAACCAAAAGTTCCTGAAACATCCTGTTGAACAGTCATAGGTATCAGTTTACTGATATGATGAACAGCTTCCTGTGCCTCTCCTGTATAATAATCCAGGATTATGGTCTGTACAGTCACATGTCTCCCCCTGGTGGCAGACACATTGGAATGTTGGGAAAAATGACATAAATTATACATTAAAACAACCATACACAACAAGTAAATTATGTGCAATGCAGACAACAGCATAAATAATAACAGGAAAGGTCACTTTATTTCAGGATAAAATTACATTTTGTACATGTCTGCAATAAAACATTTCCAACATGAATGATTTGGTTAAATGTTGTGATTAATGGAGTCTACTGGCCTGTTTTATCAGCAAAAAGCACACATTTCTGATTCAAAAATAGAACAAATCATACAAACTTAACCCTTAAAGACACAAAACATCTCGTTTATTGTTGTTGATCCACTAATCCTATCGATGCAGTGAAATATTTCAGTAAAATGAAGTTTCTCAGCATTTCAGCAGCATCAGATGTTTTTGTCATATAGTATCTGTAGTGAATGTGATGACACCTTTGTCTTCTGTAACAATGATTCACCAATAAAAGTCATGTAGTTTGATGAATAAGTGGTTATACAATGTGTTTTGTTGAAAATGTAATGTTTTCCTCTATTTTCTCTGTTTTGATAGAATAACTTTTGAGAATGTATTAACACCTACATGGTCAGTAACTTAAATATAGGAAAATACCTGCTTTTCACTAAAAAAAAAAAAAAAAAATGCATCTAATACTGTAATAAATGGTGATAAATTACTTGGTAATGGTCAAATGCATAGAGAAATTGCTTTGGAAATCACCACAAAAAAACTGCTGTGGGTCTTTAAGGTTTAAACTAGTATATAAAAAAAAAAAAAATCTAAACAAAACAACATTTTCAGCTTCCACGTTTTAACAATACCACTTTGATTAATATCAAGGTAATCCAATGCAAATTCAAAATCACACACATGCACACATCACACACATGCACACATACACGCACACGCACACACACACACACACACACACACACACACACACACACACACACACACACACTCACACCCACACACACACAGAGACACACACACACACACACACACACACACACACACACACACAACGTAAAACCTTTAAACTGTGAATAAGTACCACTAAAAGCTACATTAGTTACATTTTTTCAAGGGTTGACACCTCTTACAGACAAAATTAAGCACATTTTATTTATTTCTCAGATGTACATATGTGTATATATAACTGTAGTTTTCATTAAATCAGTCTGACTTTATGACACTGATGACCCCTCTGCTCGTAAAAGGACACACTGTACACTCTCCTCTATATGACAGACATTTACAGAATACATTACTTAATACATATTAATATAAACACATTATAATTACAAGAATAATGTACAGATTTACATGAATTAATATGATTAAATGTCATCATGCTACAGTTGGACAGACATTATAACCTGTCGCAGCAGGAAACAAACAAGTGTAGATGTTATTATTAAAATGTTACCTGCAGCACTGACACAAGCCTAAATGTCTGTGATAAAAAAAAAAAAAAAGCCTTCAAGTCACACTCTGGAATTTTTGACATTGGGTCTCATTTCCGAGTCAGCCCGAGTGTAGGAAATGTGTAGAGAAAGTTTTTTTTT
>JAPSES010133745.1:0-15230 GCA_029822895.1 Maxillicosta whitleyi
ACTTTAATTGAATTGTTCTGTCTATGGAACTGAACTAAAATGATTGTTAATATCTTAGTTTAATTTTAACATTTCATAAAGTCATTACAAGGGCCAAACTGGACCTTCTGGTGGGCCGGATTTGACCCCGGGCCTCATGTTTGACACCCCTGGCTTAGGTAGTCTAATGCGTATAATCGAAACTGATGTCAGGCGTAGTTATCAAACGGTAGATGTAAAAACATTAACTAACTATTGCATAATGGCCCCAATATATCTACACGTTTCGCGTTTTGTGTGTTTGGAGCCTCACCGGATTCCGTCCGATTTGTCACAACAACAGCAGCAGCAGCTGAGCTACAACCGAGAGCACGAGCGAAGACAGAGCACTCACTCCCAACGACTTCAGTGTACCGAATCGTTTACGACCGTAAACCCGAAGGACGCTAATTTCTTTCAATATGGCAGATGAAAACAAGTTAAGGCCACCCCAATTTAATTTGTTGCTTCTCGGATTAATTTTTTTTAATTGGCGCTACAGGGTAAAAAAAAGTTGTAGTTTTCAGCTTTTTATGACAAAGATTTATGCATTGAATCCCTTTCTTTGATCTATTACAGTACTATGATTCTGAACGAAGGACGTTGTTTTAACTGAAGTTATGTCGCATTTACTACTTTGATTTTTGTACTCTTTCTGATTGGTTGTTTTTTAGCATGTGACCATAAAGAAACTCTCTTATTGGTTCCCAGAGAATATATCGTTCCAGACTTTTTTTTTTTTGAAAATGCAAAATAAATCGGAGCGGCGAATCCGAGAAGCAACAACTTAAATTGGTATGACCTAAGAGTACATGTAGAGTTCCATATGACAGCGATTTTACCATAAAGTATTTATTCTCAATTTTGTGTACGTGTTTTAGGTACGTGTAACTGCCATAAAATTACCGCCGCGTGAGCCTTTGTAGTTTGTAGACGATCTTTGAGTTCAGCGGCGCCTCTCAGTGTCAACATTACCATGAACAGTCAGCAACCAAACAGCGATGCTTAGCTGCTTACAACTTAGTTATGTACTGTTTACTCGCGTGACAGTGTACTTCAAGGAGAGCCAACTGGTAAAATGTGTTTTTATTACAGAAAAATATAATAAGATATAAAAGAGACACCTGTAGTAAGGGCTAGCGGTTTGGCTAGGTAGCTGGATTGATTAGCTAATGTTAGCTAGGCACATTACTGTTAACGTATTGGTACATAGAAACACCAGTCCAAGGTTTCATTTTCTGCATGGGACCGAGCTTGTTACCTGTGACTGGCGGGAATTTTAATCCAAGAACACGAAAATGAAACTATAGATGGTTTCATTTTGACACTCCACACAGTTGGCGAGGAGTTGTAGGGACTTCCAAACAGGTTTTCCCCTTTATTAACTGCTGTTAATGACGTGCTAAACAGACGTTAGCTTAATCTCCTTGACTGTTTGCTTTGTGAGTAAGGAGTATTTGGCAGCTCTCAGCGAAAAGTGTGTTTTTGTTTGCACTGCAGGTCTGCCTTAAGCGGTGACAGCAGCAGCATCAGCACGGACTTGTCATGGTGATGAAGGACTAGGAGTAACCCCCCCCCCAGATGGAAACCCAGAGGAAGAGGTAGGTCCCAACTCTCCTTCTAAAGAGGCTTATTCTGATCAAGTGTTTCTTTTGCACATGGCTGGCTAGATGTGATCACCATGTGACATCGCCTACGGATGGAGTTGTGCTCACTTCTGCATTAATCCACAAAACAGCTGTTGTTCATGTTGATGGAGGAGGGAGAACTGAATGTTGAAGACCTGCTGCCGCTTTGTCAGCCACCCACACCTACTAATCTCCAATCTCGGAAAGTTGTTCGGAACTAACGTAGTGTTAAAAATGGTTTAGTTCTGTTCTTCAAACATACAGGCGTGTTACTTATGTGGCACTACTGAATGAAGAACATTGTGTTACTATGAAACCGGTTATTATCAGTCATACCTCAGCTCCTTTGAGTTGAGTCCTCCAGCACATTTTATGCCTTTTAAATTTAACACTCCTTTATACAAGAAAATACTGAACCAATAGTCCAGGGAGTTAATAAAATATAGAACAGGATGTCTAAGACTTTTTCCACTAGGGATTACAGTTAGAAAAAACTACTAAGAAATCAGACTGGTTGTAGATTTTTAGGGGCTGACATGATAGGTTTAGTTCCTAACAGTTAAAAGCTGATGAACTGGTCAATGTGACAGTGCTTGAATTGAACCAATTTGGATTTTAGTAGAAAGTAGTTTAGCTGAACTGACCACATAACTCAAAGGAATAAATGTCTAAAAGGACGAATTAAGCTAATAAATGAATCATTCACATCAAATACTGTCGTTTTTTTCAGCTCTGGGGATGACGGCGGCGGGGAGCGAGGTCTGCTCCACACGTGGCGGGGCTACTCCTGCAGCGTCACCCCAGACAGGCTGATTCTTCCCCGGCCCGTCCTGCAGGTTGCACTGGGAACACATCATGGAGTCCTGCTGGTGGAAGGTACAAGTAGGACACAGACAATTATTGAAGGTTTTTTGTAACAATTGTGAGAATTAGCACTATTAACGCTAGTTATGTAACTTTGAAACTTGTGCCAGTATTTTTTTTTTCTGTTTTATCTGTGTACTATGCTGCCTCCTGGCCCAGGTCATCATTGTAAATGAGAACTGGTTTTCAATTGACCTACCTAGTAAAATGAATGATAATGAAAATAAATAAATAAGTAACGACTCAGTCATAAAAGTCAGATTATTGCTTTCTCAAAAGACCTTTTGAACTTCATATAGTTTGACTGTGATTGTGTTGAACTGTAAACTGCCTGAGTATAAAATGTGCTTTATCTACTAAAATGGTATTTCTGTTCCGGACCTGCCTTTTAGGCGGACAGGTGTACAGCTTTGGAGAGTTGCCATGGAAACAGAGTCCCATCCTGGAGCAGGTGAAACCCATGTTGGAGAACTCGCTCAGTGGCCAGCGTGTGGTTGCCGTGGCAGCTGGAAGTTTTCACTGCGGGGCTGTGACAGAGGATGGCGGCGTCCACATGTGGGGGGACAACGGCGCGGGGCAGTGCGGTCTGTCTGGCTTGAGCATCGTCCCCAACCCGACCCCTGTGGCTCTGCTCGATTCCGAGAGCAGCGTCCCACAGACGGTACCGGTGCTGGAGCTGGCCTGTGGGGGGCAGCACACCCTGGCTCTGTCGGTGCAGAGGGAGGTGTGGGCGTGGGGCAGTGGCTACCAGCTGGGACTGAGCGCTGCAGTGTTTCCGGTGTGGAAACCTCAGAAGGTGGAACATTTAGCTGGCCGGTATGTGCTCCAGGTAGTTTGTGGGTCTTCACACAGCCTGGCTCTGGTGCGCTGCCTCGGCCCGAATGATGTCCAGCGCCCCCCTGCCGACAAATGTGGTCATTGTCACCAACTGTTATACACCATGACGGACAAAGAGGACCATGTTATCATCTCTGACAGTCACTGTTGCCCCCTCGGCATTGAACTCACTGAGGACGAGGCCAAACTGGAGGCTCCTGCCCCCACCCAAGGACTAAAAACATCCCCGTCTGAGCCGGTCCTGCCCTCATACACTTCCTCGTCAGGAGCACTGGCAGCAATGCCCACTCAAGGTTCTGCTCTGTCTAAGAACTCAGAGAAAGGTGACCCAGCTGTACCTAACGGAGTGCTTCATGTGTCAGAGTCGGAGCCCACAGCTCAAACAAAGGGAAGTAACGGTGCTCCAGCGGGGGCCAAGAGTTCACTGTATCCAGATGAACAGGCTGTCAAAGACTACCTGCAGAAACTGTCAGACCACACACAAACAGAACAGATGGCTAAGGGAGGACTGCACACTCTGCTGGTAACTACAACAGCATCTTAATGGGTTTGATTATTTTAATATATTTTTAACCCTACTGTGTTCGGAAACGGTTTACACTAAAGGGTTTACAGGCCTCTCATGCAAAGAGGTAATAAACTAGTGGTATTCTGAATTGGATTTTAAAAATATTTAATTTCTTTCGCATAATACACATCTATTCATTTTTTAAGGATGAACTCATCCATTAATCATATCACTGCTTTAAGAGAACCTACCTTTTCAGTGTAAAATGTAACTGTCTATTGTGGAGAAAGTCGAAAAAAAAAGACAAAAACCATAAGGATTAAACTGTGAACTATTCCATGAAGTGTAGCTCATTGGAAAATATAATTGTAACCACATGTTATGGATTTATAAGATAAGATCAGACTCTATTTATCCTACAGTGAGGAAAACAGCATCTAGTGAGCCGAACAAATATTAGAAAACACGATGCAACAGTTAAGAGTTGGAGTTATTACTCCAAATAATGTCGCTTTAATTGAAGATTGAATAACTGTCCACTGTGATAATGTCATACAGGAAAGGGTTAAAAAAAAAAAAAAAAAGGCAGCCACTGAAGTGTGTTTTAGATTTCTTCCATTTCCGTGACCATATCCAACTTAAAAATGATTTTGGTCGTTCAATGTTTTAATTTCAAAAGTGGCACATTTTATACTTAATTGTCTGTTTTTTTTCCAACCTGATTTTAACCAGAAAAACATAACTCCATACTTTTGACATGTTAACTTTCAAAAAGGGCGAATTTGGACTGAACACAATAAAAGCGTTAACAGAAAGAACAAAAAAAAGGCAAAATTCTTAAATGGTTTTTAAACAGCAGAGCATTTATTTGGACATTTAGGTTATAATTATATAATATATGCATGTAAGTATAAAATCCGTATGTTCTGATATAAACTACTTGTGTCAGTCAAATACCAACACATCACCGTGCCTCTCTTTCTAGCCTTTTTGATCTGATCTGTGTTTTTCTGGCAGTCCTCTGCAGACTCCTTGCCCTTGTCCACGTCTCCGTCCAGCAGCTCCGGCTCCGCCATCAACAACCTGGTGGCTTCATGTGCCTCTGCAGTAGGAGAGCGAGTCGCATCCACTTATGAGGCCTTATCCCTCAAAAAGATGATGAACTTCTACCTGCCCTCGGGGCTGTCGAAGTCTGGAGTACCCGCCGGGCTCACAGGAAATGTCCCAACCGCCGTGGGTGACAACACCACAGAGCGCGTCCGCCAGGAGGACTCGGTTCAGGCCAAGAAGAGCTCGAGCACAGGCGACATCCGTGAGGAGGAGGCTGAAGGCCTGCGAAGACGCCTCTCCCTCCCGGGACTCCTGTCACAGGGTAGATACGCTGTTCATCTCTTATCCTCCTCCTATTCTCTGCTGCGTAAGTACGCCTTGCGCATGTACGGCTCCATGTGTGTTTGTCTTGGCTGAAGGCGTCATCGTCCATTTTGTGAACACACCAGGTCTTGTCGTCATGGCGTGCTTTGCTCAGTTTTGAATCTTGACATTGTGCGTTCCATCTCCAGCTCATTGTCACCTGTTGGACTAAGAGGAGCTCTGCACTTTTGTCACGCTATCTATTAAGTCTTTAAGGTTGGTTAAAGTAAATATTCATTCAGAGCTTTATTCTTATATGCATTAGGTCTCTTGAGCTTTGTAGTTTTGTTTCAGACTGCAAATTTAGGAGACAATTTTCTATGATATACCGTAATTTGGCTCATGACTAGGTTGTTTTTTTGTTTTTTTTTTTCTACTTTTGGCATCATTTGCTTTATACAGCTTCCTATAGTGGATACGAAAGTCTGCTTTATCTGTTTTGATACTGCAAAGGAAGTGAATGTGGATTGAAACCAAAGACTGGCAGGCTCTTCTATACTGTTACTAGCAGTGAGGTAGAGAATTGCAAAATTTGGTTCGGATTGTTCTGACTTTTTTAATACAGAGGTGCTTCGGGCATCTGGTCTGGATGTTTTTGGTATGTCCATCTGCAAGAGGGTGGGAACCCCCCTGGTGGAGTTAGAACAGGTAGCTGGAACCTGAACCCAGATGTGCAGAAAATAATGGATGGAGGGGTGCAACAGCACAGGTAGCCCATGGTTTGATCTGGACCTTGGTTTTTGAGGCACAGTTTTGGTTTGGTTTCGGTACGTGTTTTTTGCATAAAGCAAACAGTTTGTTTTTTTCTCTCAAAATTATATTTTGTTATTTTGCTTGTCAACAAAAACTACATTTTACAGTAGGAATGAATTACATCACTGTACTGAATAGAATAACACTTTCTGTACTAAACAATAGAACCCTTTCTTATTCCTACTTGTATACAGTAGTGTAAAACAAGCACGTGCACACAGAAGGCCCAAAGGAGGCTTTTTTAATGAAATAAATAAATAAATAAATGCCTCTTCTGTGTAGGGATATAACAGCAGGATTAAAAACACCATCGTTATCTATCATACGCATTTCTTTGTAATGTCATGTCACAGTATTTTATGTGTGTCGGGACCCACGGGAACTTAAAAGTGAGTTACTGCGTAGACAATGTGTTGAATCATGAGGTCAGTTGGATGCCGGTTTTAGAAAAGAGGTGGACCCGTGCAGGAATCTGATGTGTGTTGAGTCGAAAGACGCTTCTCTGTCTGCTGTCTCTCACATAGGGGCGTGGCCTCCCCCTGCTGTGCGCTCACATGCACGTCAAGGGAGCAAGAGAGAAAGAGAAATTAAGTACAAAACCAAAAACCCACAATCCATAAGGGTGGTTTGTCGACGCACGGTGCACGAGCATCCCTAATTTACCAGAAATTCAATCCACAATTTTCATTTGTCAGTGATGCGTGTTTTTTTTATTCTTCTGATAATTATATTAACAATTACTTATGCTCTGTCAGGTGAAAGAAGCTGTTTTTTTTGTGGCGACGCACATGTCCAGCGCATATTGATATAGACAAACTTCAAATATATATAGGTTGTTGTATACGTGTTGATTAGTCAGTGCATGCAGTAGAAGAAAACACTAGTTACAGGATGTCATTCCAGTTTTATGACTTGATCTGAAACTATAATAAAGAATAAAGATATAATAAAAATAAAGAGAATAAAGCAAACCACAGCAGAGGAACGGTTTCTACAAAGCAGAGCAGCTTCGGCAGCGTCTTTCATTTTCTAAACAATGGATCCCACTTACTTGAAACAGCAATGTGTGAATCTAGACTTGAAGCTTTTTGTTGCTGCTTTGGGCTTGTGTTTAATGCAAGGTCATGCAAACTGAATGGTTGCCTCTGTGAGATTATAAAACACAGAGGAATGCACATGGATACTTAGCCTCCAGCTTTGTTAATCTGCCTCCAGTGTCGCAGGAAGAAAAGCTGCAGTGTCGCATTCAGAGTTATTTCCTCTTCTACTGTGGAAAGTTTTGAGTGCAAAGAACGCAAAACACAGTCACGGCTTCTCTGTGGCTCCGAACAGGAACAAGTGGATGTGTATAATGAGGAGATGGATCAACTGGATGGATCAGAGCTGCCGTTTCTCAGCAGATGTGGTCAACGCCATTTGCTGTGGGTTTCATCATTCCTGTTTGAACCGACCTCCTGTGACTTGTATGAGAAGATTCAGCAATCCGTCTTGATCCAGAAAAAAAAAAAAACATTCCCACTTTATTTTCACACACTTAAACCATGAGCCAGCCAAAGATTTCACCAGATGAGAAACATTGTGAAACTCCCTGAAAGTATCAGAATAAGAACATTATGCTGGTAATTATTCAATGACATCTGGGTTCTTCTGGCATAGTGACTGGGTAGCCTAGTGGTTAACGCCATTGGCTTTGGTGCGGAAGATCTGTGGTCCTCTTATCCAGTCTTTAATCCATAGAAATCAGTGTATTACATTTATATTCATATCTCCATCAAAAAAACGCATAGAAATAATATCAATTCACATCATTTTGTGTTTTATCTGTGGTGTGTTTCAGATTTACAGACTTTTAAGGCTACCAACCTTTTTTTCCTGTTTCCCTATGAAGACAATGTAAATCTCCTCCTCGATTTGGAAGTGCTTACAGTTTTGACAAATATCTGTGCAGATCCTTAGTCCTGTGTCGTGTCAGTGTTTGCTTCCTGTCATTTGGTGTGTCATTTTGCTGTATTGACACCGTGTGTGTGACGTGACCCGTGTAAACGGTCTCTGCTGTCGTTTGATAACACATATCGATCTGTTGTGCTGAACCTTGAACTTATGTCTTCTTTCCCTCCTTTTGCTTGTTTTGTGTGTCACTAACTTGTGCAGATGAATTATTATTATTTTTCATGTCAGTAGTTAGAGAAAAAAAAAAAACAAGACTGTAAATAATGTTTCCGTCCGTTTCTTCTCCAGTGTCCCCTCGGCTGCTGAGGAAGGCCGGTCGTCCCAGGATGCGTGCTGTGGCCCTCACCCCGTTAGGAGGAGTTGCCCATGAGGCCCAGGATGTTCTGCCCACCCTGCAGACGGAGGTGTGGAGCTGGGGCCACGGAGAGCATGGACAGCTGGGTCACGGAGAAAACATGGCCAGGTATGCACCATATCAGCTCAACTCACTTGGAGAAAGTTATGAGATCATCAAAAACAATGGTTATGGAATCCAGCGTTAACTCCTGTGTGTGTCATGTGACTAAAACAGACAGAAAAGAAAACATGGAATGAATAAAAGTGCTGTTTTTGTCATAGATACTGATGTAAGAACTGAACTTATTTTGTTTTTTATGAAGAAAAACATGTTAAATGGATAAATACCAGCTGTAAAATTAAATTATTATGAGATATTTTTGTTGTTATCATTATATTTGTCCAAACAAATGGACCAGGCATTAAAATGAACAAGAAATTGTAGAAAACAAAGGGTGGTCTAATAATTATTTCCATGAGTGTTATGTATAATCCAGTGGGTTGGGAGCCCACATGGGGTCACCTGGAATTTCTAGTAATTGATAAAAATAAAAACTTACTAATAAAAAAATGTATGGTGAGTTGACAAACGCATACATAAAAGACCAACCCAACCCTGAAGCTGAAACTGAAGCACTGTGGTACTGTTCATCTTTTAACTGTTCACTGTGGTCAGCTTCAGATGCTGCAGCTCTTTCATAATTCATAGTTACAGTTTATTGTTTGTTCAGTTTTAATTATCATCCTTGTAAATAATAATAATAATATACATTATATAGACTAAATGTTGTCTAATATTAATGTTTATTTGCACCACAAATATTACATGATCAAAAAACAATTAATTTGATCAAGAAAACATGTTAAATATATACATATCAGATATATATTTGTTGTTTTTTTTATTATATTTGTCCAAACAAATGTACCGTTTGTTGGACCAGGTGTTAAAATGAACAAGAAATTGAAGAAAACACAGGTGGTCTAATGCTTATTTTTTTCTGTCATATTGTCCAAACATGCTTGAGCGTACACACATTTGTTTGATCTCATTTTTGTTCCCGTGCAGGTTACAGCCTCTGTGCATCAAGAGTCTGACCAATAAGGAGGTGGTGCGCGTGGCGGCGGGCGCCCACCATTCCCTCGCTGTGACCGCCCAGTCTCAGGTCAGTCGCATTTTGATTTTGTTTACACTGTAGCCTCTTCAACCCAGCGCCCACAATTCCACCTGTGTTGCCATGGTAACACTACACAGCGCTTATAGCAATGTACAGCGTTCGTAGGGATGCACGAAATCCTTGAAAACGCTCGAATTTCAATGTTCAAGGTCTGAAAAGTGCTTGAAATTTTAGTTAAAATGCTTGAAAGTGCTTGCAATTAGAACTTTATTGGTTTAGATATTTGACCATTTATGTACTTGTTCTGAGACAAGTGTGTGTCACGAATAATTTAATAAAAAAACAACAACAATGACACAAACTTTGCAGCGCTAAGCTAACGCTAAGCACATTCAACTGTACATAAGTAATATTTCCCTATCGATGAAACTCACTGAACAAAACAAAAATAAAGGTCACATTATTAAGATACGATTAGGAATATTATCTTATCTTTGCTGTTTTCAGATCATAACTTGGTTCAAATGGATGAAGTTTCTGCTATTGGCTAATCTGTTGTTTTGCGTTACATTGAAATGATTCCCACTGGAAACAAATTGCCTGAGGTTTAACAGGTTGTAAACATTGTTAACCCACACTTTTCACCTCGGAAAGTCTGAATAGTGACTGGATAGCTTAGTGGTTAACACCGCTGACTTTGGTGTGGAAGGTTGCCAGTTTGAATCCCAGGTGGGCCCTTGGGCAAGGCCCTTGTAAGTCGCTTTGGATAAAAGCCAAATGTAATGTAATATGAATCGGTGTATGGTCATGTTTTTACAGGTGTACTCATGGGGCAGTAACAGCTGCGGTCAGCTCGGACATATGGAGACGCCAAGCACCGTCCCACGACTCGCCAAAGTGAGGAAACCACTGCTCCCAAATCCATCGACAAGCTCTTATAAATGCTGATGTTTGACCGAGCTCTGATTATCGCCTTTGTGTTGTAGCTCTCTGACGGGATCCGGGTGTGGGATGTGAGCGCCGGAGACAGGCACACACTCCTATTGGCTGACGGAGACTGCATCCAGCCCATTATTTACTACAGCGGGCAGCAGGTCAAAGAGGGCGAAGAGGAGAAGAAGCAGGATGAGAAAGAGGGTGAAGGGGAGGAGCAGGTCGGAGGTTACACCCAGCAGCCTGTTCTGCTTCCCTTCTGCATGAACGTAAGGACAGCACTGCCTCATACGTTATTGAACCTGTTTATGTGAACAGGAAAAATCAGATCATTATCCTATTTCTGGAGTTATCAGGTTATCCAAATGGTCTTTAAACAGTATAATCCGATAGGATTTAAGAAGAAGAAGAAGTACTTTATTAATCCCAAAACTGGGAAATTGACCTTCCAGTTACAACTGATCAAGATAAACATTAAAACACAGACAAAACATGGGAATACAGATACAGTTAAACTGACGCGTTACCAGTTTGACCAGCGATTTATAATCCGGAAAATATGGTAATCTGAGAGGATTTATCTGATAATGAAAATAATTTGATTATAAGAAATCAGAACACCAGTATTCTAATGTCTCATTAGATCATTCATTCATCAAACAGGGGTAGTTGTTTGTTTACCTGCTTTACTAGTTTCAACTACTTCCTGTAGCCTTCTTCAGAGGTTTACGCCCCCTGCCGTCTGAAATCTTCTCCAGGACCGTGTGCGAGCAGGGGTATGTGCTGTCATCCCTGTTCATTGTCCTTGGCGTGCATTTCTGTATCTCAGTGGCCTCTCTGATCTTTGCTGAAAGCAACAAATGCCATCGCTGGATGAAAGAGGCCATTGAGATATGAAACGCACGCCAAGGACAACAAACAGGGATGGTGACGCATACACTTTGTCACACTCCTGGAATGCAGTTCTGGAGAAGTATGAAACTCTACCAGATTCTGGAGTCTCCGTGCATGTATACAGGTTCATCTGATCTATTTTGTTCTTTTACATCTGTGCAAAAAAAAACAAACAAACAATGTGGTCACAACTTAAGTGGAAGATAATGACATGAAGTTTGAGGCTATTCTTATTACGAAACTAGACCTGAAACTCATCTAAACTAGAAAAAATTGAATAAAACTAAAACCACATATGCACGATGAACTAAAACTAAACTTAAACCAAAAATCTGGAATGAGGTCTCAACGAAACTAAAACTATTTCAGAATAAAAGCATGTGAATTAGGGTCATTATTCAGTTCAGTGGTCCTTGTTAGTATTATAACGTCCAAATCAGGGTTTTGCATTACGGTTATTGGAAACAACTGATTTTTCCCAGTTATCTGATTTTTATGGTCATTTAAACAGGCTGGTTGTTGTCGGAGGACTTCTGAGACGGTGTTTAAATGTCTAAACTTGTGCGTTCTGTTGTTGCAGTTGGGTTATGTGAGCGCCGTGTTCGCCGGCGGCCGCCGTTGCATCGCGCTCTCCGACCAAAACGTCATGGGCTTCATCGCCAGCCTCCACGAACTGGCTGCAGCAGAAAGGAAGTTCTACTGCAAACTGTGCAACATGAAGACGCAGATCATACGCCCTCTGCTGGAGCTGGGTAAGATTGACAGAAGTAGAAGCTAGAAGTAAAGTTTTAACACTTCAGGTTGTAGATGGACTTTGTGTCCCAGCCAATCATGCTGAAGTATTTCCCCCCAAAACCATGACATGACACCATGAACATGCAACAGCTGACCCTTTTACCAGATAAACAGAAATCTTTTAACACCCGGGGGTGCGTTTTCTTGCGGTCAGCGTCAGTCAGACACATCACTATTGCTACTGCAGTTTGTTTAAACCTGTAACTGACTCTGTTTCTGTGCAGAGTCTCTGAGCTCGGCCCTCGGTCAGGTGGTCCTCGGGCTCCTGCAGTCTCTCGCCAGGCGCTTCAGCCTCCTGTGTCACCTGACGGGGCAACACGCTGCCAGCCTCACCTCCAACCTCCGCCGTGGCCGCGACGTCAATGGCCTGCTGATCCTAGACCATGCTCACATTTTCCTGGACTCTTATAATGAGTATGGAAACAAAAAAAAACTCCTCAGTATCTCATTGTGTAACATTGCAGGTTTCTGATTTTCCTCCCCTTTTTTGTGCTTTAAGGTACTGCAGTGCTGTGGGTCATTTCCAGGTGATGGGAGGTTTTCACGCTCTGACCAAACCCTCACTGTGAGGACGCTAAAAAACACCCGCATGTGCATCAACACACCTGCAGGAATAGGAAGGAAACAGCTTCAGGTGGTATCGGTGATGACCTGTGTGACTTGTCTTTGCAGAGACTTCTTTGGAAAGAGTCCCGAGCTTCTCCAGAGGCTGGCAGAGTGCACGGAGGAGAACCCCGCCCTGGCTGACCTCTTGGCGGCGTTCTTCTACCTCCCAACACGTCATATACACGAATATGGACGCCTGCTACTCAAGCTGGCCATGTGCTTTGAAGTGGTACGTCAAACACATGCCACAGTCAGACATAAGATTTCATTCAATGGCCTCTTAACCCCAGTTGTACCCGAGGCAGCCTCAGTTTCATCTGTTACCATGGTAACGCTGCGTGGCACTTATAGCAGTGAACACATTCTGTACATCCAGAAGAATATCAGCGAAAAACACAACAAAACCATTTGCCAAACAAAAGGATACGATCCAAACAACATGCACTTAAACGCACAAATATCTGTCTAATCTAAATTAAATCAAATAACTAAGCTAAGAGTCTGAGACCAGCGTATGTCATGAATAATTCAATAAAATAGACCAGTGAGACAAACTGTGCAGCGCTAAGCTAACGCTGAGCAGATCCAACAGGACAAGTATTATTTCTGTGCCACTAAAACTGACTGAACGAGACAAAGAAGAGTAAAAATAAGTGTCACATTATTGAGATATGATTGTGAATTTTGTCAAACTTTTGTTTTTTTCGGATCATAACTTGGTTTAAATGAATGAAGCTTCTGCTAATATGGATAATCCATTGTTTTGTGTCGCATTTAAATGATTCCCAGTGGAAATGAATGGACAAGGATTCACTGTGTGTGTGTGTGTGTGTGTGTGTGTGTGTGTGTGTGTGTGTGTGTTGTCAGAGCTCCAGTGACTACCAGAGGCTTCAGGACAGTTGCTCTAAGTTTGAAGCTCTGACTCTTCAGCTGAAGAAGAAGAGGAAAGACGCAGAATACACCTTTCATTTCTGGAAGAGCTTTCCCGGCAAAATGACGGTAGGCTCGCTAAACGTCAACTGTCTGTTTTCTATAACAGTGTTTCTCAACCTTGTTTTGCACAACGGCACATATTTGACATTAGAAAAATCACAAAGCACACCACCAAACAAAAATGTCACAAAAAGTATATTTATTGAATTGAAACGTAAAACTCGGGGGGGGGGGGGCAACAGCGACCCCTCAGACTGAACCCCCAGTGTGAAGTGTGGTGTATATTATGGGATTTTGTTGCTCTGAAATATGTTTATGTTTTATGTGCAATGACAATAAATGGGAATTCAATTCAATTATGGGATGCCCCACTAATCCATGCATCAGTACTGAGGGGTTTTTATGAACAGAACCACCACATCAGAACCAGTTCACTTTTATTTTTACATTATATTTTACATTTGGCTGATGCTTTTATCCAAAGTTATAAAGTTATCCATGTATAGCGTAAAGGGCCTTGCCTAAGGGACCACCTGGGATTCAAACTGGCAACCTTCCGCACTAAAGTCAGCAGTGTAAACCACTAAGCTATCCAGTCGCATTTTATTTTGCAAACAGACTGTAGTTACAGACTGGATCATTGGTGTGTGCAGTTAATGGATCTGGATCACTGTGGGCTTACAGAACCAATCAGATGGAACTGGATCATTTTCCACGGCGCACTAATGTTCCACGGCACACTAATGTTCCACGGCGCACGGGTTGGGAAACACTGTTCTGTAACAACCATACACACAAATGTCATCCAGGTATTACGTTTCCCGCTGTTCGTTGACAGGACTCCCTCCGTAAGCCTCAGCGCCGCCTCATCTGTGAGAGCAGCAACAAAGCTCTGACCCTGCAGAACGCTGGGAGGTTCTCCGTCAACTGGTTCATCCTGTTCAACGACGCTCTGGTCCACGCACAGGTCAGCGTCGCTCACACACACACGGGCTCTGATGCTCATTGACCTTATGGAATTGTAGACATTGTAACCTGGTGTGTTTGAAGCATTTGTGTGTGCTTACCTCCGTGCTGTCAGGGTGTGGCGCCTTGTAAAAACCTCGTAAGTATGCAGCCAGCAGCTCATCTAACACAGCAAACCCCCCCTTCCCACAACCCCCTTCTTCCTCCTCTTCTTGTGTGTTTGGGCTTAGGGCTCTGTGTCATCGCTCGTCATTGAGTCCCATATGAGATGATGCGTTTCAGCACAAAATGATACTAGATACACACTAACATTTTAGTTTAACATGCATTAAGTGCATGTATGAATATTTTATGGAAATAATTTGAAAAAATCATGTCCATTTAATGACAAAATTTTGTTCGTGGACCCTTAAAAAGGCTGAAAATGGGATTGTGAAGGCTTTAATTCTCCTTAAAATTGATAATTACCGTATTTTCCGGATTATAAGTCACTCCGGAATATAAATCGCACCAGCCATAAAATGCATAATAAAGAAAAAAAAAACATGTATAAGTCACACTTGAGTATAAGTCGCATTTTTTGGGTAAATGTATTTGATAAAATCCAACACCAAGAACAGACATGTCATGTTGAAAATCAATTCTAAATAAAAATAGAATAGAGAACAACAGGCTGAA
>JAPSES010133764.1:3635-15230 GCA_029822895.1 Maxillicosta whitleyi
ACTGAAGGTTAAATGCCTCAAACCCCCCCCCCCCCCAGCCCATCTGTCTATTATTCATCACGATAACATGGCAGTTACTCACACATCACTTGAGGGCTCAAAGGTCATGTATACTCAACAGTCTGATACTGATATTTTCACTGACTCCCTGAATCAGAAACAAAGATGTGTGCTGTGAATGAGGAAAGACCTAAAGTGTTCGCATTTGCGCATTTGTGCATTTGTGCATTGTGATTTTTTATTAAGTGATGAACAAAATTAAGTCAGTAGATTCATTAAATGTTTCAACTATTTTTGTGTCTTCCGAATATTTTTTCCTTTACATCTAACTTTTTATGGTATTAAATGAGGTGTGTATTTAGACTGAATTTAGAATTATAAATAAAGAAAAAGCAACACTAAAACAAAGCTCAAATTATGAAATTATTGTCTCATAAAAATGACTGCAGTGTAGAGTCGTATGTAAAATATAATGTACATAAAAGACTGTGTCCAGGAACATTACCTTCAGAGAAAAGTGGATTTTGTTGTATAAGTTTAGTGAAACAAAAAGTGAGGTTCATTTTTAACTTCTTTATTTCTCAGTTTAGTAGTGTGTGTGTGTGTGTGTGTGTGTGGGGGGGGGGGTCCTCCATTTATTCATTCCCTCCATATTTGAGTTGTATATTGAAAAAGAGAACCATTTATTTAGACATTTCAACACTTTTGGAGAGCTATGTTTTGGTGTTTTTTCTTTTTATACATGACACAAAATAACATACATTTCAATACAGTGTGTGAAAAATAAAAACAAAACTTTCTGACATTTCAGAGATTAAAATTCTGCAGTTTTAATATTGACACTGTTTATAATAATGTTTTATTCTTGTTATATTTAATCTATTCAAACCTTTTGTTTTATTAACCAATCCTGGCTGATCCATTCCCTATGGTGGTAATTTTTATTTATCACGCGCGATACAAGTAGAGTCTACCACGATGCAGAAATATAGGTTCAGAAAATCATTAATGTTTTACAAATAATACAGTGTGCTTTAAAATTGTGCCTGTATTTGTTGTTGTTGTATGACTGATGGTTGCTGTTTGTTTGTTTATATCAAATAGTCTATCTGGGAATGATAAAGACACCATGAACCTTGAGCTGAAGACTAAAACCTGAAGATAAAAAACAAATTCTACAACGAATAAAACGCTCCGCTGCAGATTCGTGCTGAATCATACATGTCAGTATTTTAAGCATAATCCAGAGGCAAAACGATTGGAGCCTGCAATCTGCATAGAAATAATGAAAGAGCAAATATATTCACGCGTTCTGACGTCCCTGCTGTGTGACATGTATTCCTAACAGGTGGCATACAGACACATAATATCATAAGCCTACAGTGTCTCTGATCGCCATATTTCTTTTAGCCCCCTAATGCATAATAGAAACTATGGGCCATCAGGTAATCCAGAAAGGTGTCTGGACCTCCAGGGCACCTATAAATCTTTTGTTGAAGATTTCTGACAACTGACATGTGGAAGCCAGAGGCAGCCAGGAGTTTTTTTGGAGTGTTGTTCACTTTACAACGGAGAAAATTGGACCATTACTACACTGCTTTTGATATTAGAAAAGGGGTAACAATGTGAGCTGATTCACCACTGTGAACATGTTGCTCTATTTGAGCTACAGTGATTACAGGAATGAAAATGCATGAGTCCTACCTTATTATTATTACCATCGTTGGAGACCTGGGAGAGTGTGCCTTTGTACATGTGTGGGAAAAGCATGCATAATATTTCAATTTTTACAACGTTATCATCTCTTTTTGTTGTGGAAAAAAATGCTGGCAGTGTTAGTATTCAATATTAATCAGCCACCAGCAGAGAGAGACAGAGATTGAGCGTGATAGAAGGGTCGAAGGGAGCATAGGAAAAGAGAGAACTCTGGCATTTTTGTGTGTCTGTATGTGCGGGTGATGGTGATTTTACACTCTACTTACTCTGCTCTCTGATCACGCACTCCAGTTACAGGTGCTTCAGTGAACCTGTAACCACAGTCAAACATCTATCAAGGGACTGACAGCGTGATCACCACAAGCCTTATCAAACAAGAGCTCACACTCGTCATTAAAGCATCGCCGTAGTTATACTCCAACCCCATTACAGACGGAGAAATACACCAGTAGTCATTTCATCTCCAGCTTTAGTCGATGTCAGTGAGTGAATTAGTATCAACATGCTCTACATGGTTAATAATGTACAGACGGTGGACATGTTTAACTCCGAGCACTGTTTCAGCTATGATTAGAAACGCTGAAAGCAAAGTCTTTTAGCAACATCTGTAACAGTTAAATGTCTCTAGAAAGCACTTTATCACCCAGTTGACCTGCTGTTTTCTACTGGTACTGGACACATGAGCAGGAACACGTTTACAATCCAGCATAAACACAGTCAATACTCATAAACGTTTGCAGATTCTGTTATTTCCAACTTTGCTTGAGTCTATAAAATATGTATAGACTTCACTTTGTGATTATTTTTGGACTGCAAGGATTGGATTTTATCATGTTTTGCAAGATGCTCCTGTTATTGTTTTTGTTTCTAAGAGCTGTAGAGAACTAAATTCTCAGGGGGAATTAGTCTGTTGGTGTAAACACTAGCAGGCAATATTCCTCAGATTTTATTTTTCATGACATCTCAATATGACTTTTCCCTTGTTGATATCTGTATCCAAACACAAACATATAGTATGTTTGGACATTATTCCTATGGCAACAGGTTCCTCCCATCCACCTAGAGAGGTATAATTTTCTGTGAATATGCTCACATAATGCAAAACATCTTTTCTTTTAATTCATCTCTGTGTTTACAGCTGCTTAGCACTGAATTCATGCTGCATTCATACGCAGCACTGCAAACACACTGGTTAGGCTGAGTGCACTCAACACACACACACACACACATATTCACAGACATCCTGTTGCTACTGTGTCCTTTACATTTATTGTTCCCACAGAGGACGACTGCTCTTCCTTTGTTCCCCCCCATTCACCTTGCACTGAGTGCCATTAAACATTGAATAACCGATAAGAAGCCATTTTAGTTTTATTATACCGCTGATATGAGGCTGTTGCAGTCTTTTTAGATACATGCCTTATCTGCTCGCCTTTATGGCTACTGCTTATCAACGATTCCTTTCCAGACATTTCAGGGGATTAGGCCAGATTTACTTCCAGATTATTTCTCTTCTGGAATGTTTACACTATCATGTCAGGGACAATATGATAACACTGACAACCTGAAACATATATTTGTTGGGAAACAAACTTGGAATCCAACTCATGTATTTATGTTTTTTTTGTTTTGTTTTTTTGGTACATACTGTAAACCTGTCGTATCCTCTTGTCACAGATATAATAGTCAGTTTCCGTGAATAAGCTCAATGACAAAAGAGACAAGAAATGTTACCCTGGAAATATTTGATACCACAGTGAAAATTTCAAGTAAAAGAAGTGAATGCTCTCTTTTATGTGCTTGAAATACATCATGCATTTATGTGACCATTCTGCAGGCCATCTTTTACATTTTATTTTATTTTGTTTTATGATAACAACAGTCTTAGAATTGTTTTTACATTAATATACAAATATAGTTTTACTTTTTTGATTTTTTTTCCTCTCATATTTTATCTCATATGTATTTATTTATTTATTTTTTTGCCAAAAAGAAGACAAATGCAAAGAAACACATGTATACTAGTATTGATGAAGCTAACATTCTTTTATGGTGAAGGTAGGGTTGGGCAATACGGGGGAAAGAAATTATATCATGACAAGTTTTTTTTATATCAGATGTTATCGATATGTATCACAATATAAATCAAATCACTATTTATATCCATCTTAAATTTTCCATTACTCATAAGTTAGTTGTGAAGACATTAGAAGGTTATTTTTGATTTAAATATGATTTATTTTCAGTCAAAGGTTGAATATGACGGATGTGCTGAAGAACACTACATAACTGTTTCAGATAAATATAACAGGCAGAACTGAACAAAAAGTCTGAAACGCAGGTAAAAGCTTTCAAGCTTTAAATGAGAACACAAACAAAACAGACCATTTTCACAAAATAATACCGGATACATGGGGGTGCATTCTGAAACTGCTATGACTACCGAAAGTGAAAGTTACCTGTCTTGAACCAGAGCCCTAGAAAGAGAGTTACAACACACTTTGATGTCACCCTGTGGCTGCTCTAAATCCTATTTTTTTTACTATTTTAACTAAAATCCATTCCACACATTATCTTTTATCATTCTGTTGAGATCACGTGGTTCATATCTGCCCAACAGTTCCAGATGCTCCTGTGTTATTCAATGGGAGAAACAGCAGTGGGCATGGTAAATCTCAAAATAAAGCACGTACAACCATTGTGTCACTATCTACTGTTGTGTAAGTTATACTTTTGAGTGATGGAAAGTTAGTGCATTTATTACTTTGGAAACTTTAACTTTGAGGCGAAAGTCTGTGTAACCTTGGATAGGCTAATTACATGAGTGCTGCTACAAATTCATTCATTCTGCAATTGCATTGTACTCATAAGGAGATAACTTACTACTTTTAAGTTTTACTATAGGACTGTCGTACAAGCAGAAAACATAGCTGTGTGAACGTGTGCTTGCCAAGCTCTGCTCTTCTGATAAAACACTATAAACATTCATCAGTGGATAGCTTAACAGCTAGCTTAGCATGATAGCATTAGATGCTAAACTCATTGTAAACTCAACATTAGGAAACGCAACAGAATTCTTATAGGATGAGTCAGATCTTACAAATGCCAAGTTACAGAAGTTTCTCCTCCTTTAACTTATAAATAATAACTTTATTTAACCTTTTTTTGGCAGAGCTCAGCTCTACAGCAACTCTACTAATGATCACATGACCTCAGCTGACAAACTTAACCAAACACCACCAGGTCAAATTCAAAACACACTGATAACAACATCTGTACTGTTATATTACCTTAAAAACTCCATAATTTGTGGTTATAGTGGTTAAATATCAACAGCTGGACAAGTCAAACTAGCTAGAAAAATGAAAAAAATCCAACATCATAGTTGTTTTAGATATACATTTATAACACTAACACATACCAAAGAAAACAGAATTTACAACATAAATGTCGGCTAATACAGGAAATACACTCGATAATTTGAAAGATGATGATATCTTATTAACTTAGCTAGAATTCTAGCTAAAAAGCTAGAATTGCTAGATCAGCTCCAATAGAAATGAATGTGTTCCAACACCTCTACAGTCAGTGTAGGAGTATGTAGCCCCTCCAGAACCTGGGAGTACGTACATATTTTGTCCGCCATTTTTACAGTGGTGAGTCTTTGGAAGTGTCGCAACTCTATCTCAAAGACTCCCAGCCTCTATGCCTCTGTTGTTTACACCCTACTTTTCCGGTCTCACTAGTTCTGGGTAACATTTTCTCCTGAGGTAGCACTCATTTTCCTCCCACTACAGCCCAAACATTAGTGTGTGTGTGTCAACTTAATTTGATGTGGCTCTAGGGTGATTTAGTGCAGCGCTACTTAATTATGATTGGCTATTCTTATGTCTGTCAAAACATGGACGAATTAATTTTATCGAAATTGTATAGAGCATGTCACATATTTCCATCAAGGAAAACTTGTTTCGTGATACATATCGTTATTGTTTTATCGCCCAGCCCTAGGGGAAAGTTAATAATTTTAGTAAAAGAAATTACTTCCTAGAACTATTTTCTAGGGCCCCTGTTAAGTCGTGGGCTCTTCGAATCATCATCATGCTTCTTTCCTTACAGCATCCAGGTTGGTCGAAATGACTTGGGGGTACTCATGACCTGAATATTATCTGTGGCCCCAGGATTAAGTAGATAATAGTTCCACACAGCACTGACACTTTCATTAAACCTGGCATTTTAATCAATGTTATAAACTGAGGATTACTGCACTGAATTACCTGTCAAATAGTTTTACTTGAACAGATTACTATATCGCTGCTTCCTTTGTCTTCCTTCAACACACAGTTCGTTTAAGGCACTCCATAATAACTCCATCTTTTTTGTCTTGTCAGTTGTTTTCGTCATGATTACACAATACGGTGGATTACCTGTCTGACTTTATTATTTATTAGTGAATGACGACTGGTCGAGTCTGATTTCCAACTCACACCGGTGAAAGCTGTCTAACAGAACCTATTACAGTTCATCTCAGAGAAGACATATAGGACCAAAAGAGGGGATCATTGTGTTCAAAGTAGATTTCCTCTGGGGCTGAAAAAACAATACATTGTGAAAGGGGGAAAAAAAAAGATTGGACATATAATCTAGCAGGAGAAAGAGATAGATGACTGCTGGCTGATCAAAAGCATTATGAACAAGTTAAAGGCATCAGCAACCACATGGAAAAGCACAATCCTTCCTATAGTGTGTCATGCCCCCTGGTCTTACACATGATCAATATGGTGGTAAATTCAAAACATCACAAACTGGTGTGATCTGAAGCTTGGGAAATCTTCACACCTATCCACACATGAAAAAATCATTAGAACGTAATTAGAGTTAACTGAATAAATTCGCATGTCTTTACCACAAGAGAAGAAAGAGAATGTTTTAGTAAAAGTACTCAAAGGAATTTTTTTCCCCCCATTTTATTCATTTATTTATTTATTTATTTTTTAATATATTGCAACAGCTGTGAATTAAGAAATGTCTGATATACCGAAAATGTTTGAAGACAAGAGTCCAGTCACTTGGTACCTCGATGCTGCTCAGTATTTTAGTTTATCTTTCGATAGACAAAGAGTATTGAGGGTTGGGACAGTTTTCAATTACTTGAACAAAGTACAGCAAAAAAGGAAAACAGGATGAAGGCAGAGACAAACGGACTACACCAAGTGTTCTGAATTATACTGGGTATACTCTCCACAGCCTGCAGGATGATAAACACTGTAATATATTCAGATGAGGTTCAGATACTCCTAGGTTTTTCCGAGTCTCTCTCTCTCTTCTTCCTCAGAATATTATATTTCGTATTATTTGTTCATTACTCAGTTGTTGTACTTCTCATCAAATATTTATTTGCACTTGGTTATGCCCACACACTGCTGATGATTTGTATAAAAAGAAAGGTGCACGATGTTTTCTCATGCAATTATGGTGATAAAAGAGGATTTAGTCATTATTTTTTAAAACTTAGAATCAGATACTCACCAATCAGAATTTTAAGAGCATGAAAGCAAGACGGATTTAGCATATTTTCTGCACCACTGGATATGCCAATAATTTTCCATGATCAAACATTAAAAGTTGAAAAACCCGACCATAATTTTCTCAAATTCAGAATGTTAGTAACCTGATTTTTTTGTTTAACATGTGCTCCAAAATATATAGCACTAACAAAGCAACAAATCCATTTCTTTACAATCTTATCGTTAACATCTATTTAATTCTGCATGGATGCATTCTTTAAATGGTTTTGAGAAATTCCGATGAACAACTTTAGAGAGAGCTACTGTACACATAAAAGTACCTGGTCTCCCGTAGCACAATGACCGATTTTGATAAATGACTTAGGTAGTGTAAGGAGTTTAAAATCCATTGTTAGTGTCTCAGTTGCCATATTAAAGTCATTAATCAGCACCCTACAGGCTGATACTTTAATGAGTGGACTGTTCACACGCACACGCATATAAACACAAACACAAGTTCACACGGGGGCGTTGAGTTTTGCAAACAAGTGGTACCGATTCTCTACACCTACTTGAAACATGCACGGACCTTTGGGTTTTAATTACAGACTTCCAGGGGTAGAAGTGAGCCGCCATTTCTAATCACAATCAATACAGAGACGAACCGGCACACACCCACACACTGTCACTGATACTTTACAGCTACAGAAGCACACACATAATCAGACTGACAGGTCAAGCAACCATCCACACAGGAAGGAAGGGACACAATCACTGCTAGGGCTGATTCAGACGTATTATCTATACGACAAAAAAGTATCTAAATCGCAATTATTTTGGCTAAAATCACTAACTCAAATCAATTTTCCGCAACATTCCCAACATTTCCTATGTGGTTTAAAAAATAAATCAGGTATTTTCCTATATGTAGTTTACTACTCATGGTCATGGTCATGGTCATGGCGGAAAAGGAGAGGATCCTGGATACAAGCAATAGAAATGAGTTTCTTCCGCAGGGTGGCTGGTGCACCTTAGGTAGGGTGAGGAGTCACCAAGGGGGGGTTCGGAGTAGAGCCACTGTTCCTCCACAATGAGAAGGGCCAGCTGAGGTGGCTCAGGCATCTGTTTTGGATGCCTCCCTGGGGAGGTGTTCCAGGTATGTCCTGCTGGGAGGAGGCCTCGAGGAAGACCTTGAGAGACTATGTCTATCGGCTGGCCTGGAGACACCCCTGGATCGCCCTGGAGGAGCTAGAGGAGGTATCTGGAGAGAGGGAAGTCTATCCTGTTTAGACTGTTGCCTCCAAGATGTGGTCCTGGATAAGTGGAAGAGAATGGATGGATGTTCATAAAAGCTCAGAGTAAATTCCAAGTTTATTATCCATCCATCCATTTTCAATTGCTTAGTCCCTTTTGGGGTCGCAGGATGGGGGGGCGGGAGCCTATCTCAGCAACTACAGGCGGAAAGCAGGGTACACCTTGGATGAGCCGCCAGTTCATCGCAGGGCCACACAGACAGACAGACCATTCACACACACATGCACACACTAGGGCCAATTTAGAGTTACCAATCAAGTGCATGTCTTTGGAAGTGGGAGGAAGCCGGAGTGCCAGAGAGAACCCACGCAGTCACAGGGAGAACATGCAGACTCCACACAGAAAGGACTGATGGTCCTTCTTGCTGTGAGGCACGAGAGCTAATCACTGCACCACCGTGCTGCCCATTGGGCGGGAGCATTAAGGACCCTCACTGGCAGCTCAGTTTTTGCATGTGTCTCCGGCTGTAATTGAACCGGCGACTGCATGCATCCCAGGCCATGATATTACCACTGAGCCAGCCAGCTGTTTTTCAAGTTTCAAGTTCAGTATATCAAACAGAAAAAAAAAAATGAAGAAAAAGTGACATTTACAACAAAATATGTCACTAATGGAACATTAAAAAGGGTCTAAAATCACTGTCCTTTGTCAAACTTCATGGGTTTTATTGGTGAATCAATATGGGGGAAGATGATGCTGTTTCTATGTTCACTGTGGAGCCTCTGAACGTCTATAAATGGGTCGTATCGTATATGGGGGTTAATTCAATGAAAACATACCAGCAACTTGTAATTTTTTGCAGATATTTTGTGTTGTATATGAACATGAAGTAGCAATAAACTGCTGCAGTCATCCCACCACATATTAAACCAGTATGCGTTATGTGATCTCATCACCGGTACAGAAGTATACACACTATTCTCTCATCTTGCCGTTGGACACATCAGACTACCTCATCTGAACCCTGAGGATCCAGCAGCCCCTCCTTCAACCTGTTTTGTAACATTCATGGGTTTTCTGTGTGTAAAAATGCAAGTTGTTGAATAAGATGGTTAACTGGTTAACATGGCATTTTTAAATAATAGTATCTAAGACCAGACATTTTGACTTTCAGTGATTATATTAAGGCAAGGCAAGTTTATTTCTATAGCACATTTCATGTACAAGACAATTCAAAGTGTTTTACATAACAAAAATAAGAGCATTAAAGCAGGGAAGCAATAAAAAGTGTAGACATGAGATAAAAATGGTTCAAGATTAAAGGTGAAAGATACAAAAAAAAATAAAATAGATGAACTGCACATGTAAAAATGTACTTTAATGATGACATAAAATTAATTCTATAAATGATCGTGTTGCACCTGAAACCCTCGAATGCACCTGTTTCCACTTTCCTGCAAATTAAAGAATTCATTTCTGGTGACATTTTCATTAGATTTTAGACTGAAATGTATCTATTTTATATATCCACCTGTGTTACTGTTTACTGTATTGTTTAAGTTGGTTTCTGTCCTTTTTTGTGTTTATGTGTGGAAATGACAAAGGACAACTTCACAACAACTTCCACCAAAACTTTTCCAATAATATCATTATTATTTTATAACAACAGCAACAACAATAATAATAATATTAATACATCACATCACACTTTTTGGAGACTCAATGACACTTTATTTTTTTTCTTTTGTACAAAATAAAGATATTAATTCTAGCTAAAACTTTATATCAATGAATACAGTAGCCTAAGCATTAAATAGTTTCTTATTACCATACATATTAGTAGCATCTCAGCTCTTTATTATTAATTATTTCAAATAACTTATTAACTTAATGTCTAATTCTGCTTTACTATAGTTTACAAGTTTTGCTTTACCATCTTCTTAATCACTGCATTGTTTTTTTATACTGATATTCAGTGAGGAAAATAATGTTTATGATGAAATTATGATATAAAGTTTATTCTTAGCTAGTAATATTGTTCATATGTCACTATGCATGCTATAGTGCACAGTTCACACTGAATTTAATTTCATTTTAAGAACTGTTAAGCTTCTCTCAATTAAAATAACATAAAGTAAAAATAGAATCTGTTGCCAGCTGTTAATGTTTTACTATAAAATGTGATGTTTTTGGAATAATTACTGTTGTTTTTCATGTCAACTCATTTAAACTCATGTATATATAGTAGCGTTCCCTACTGTGACAGTTTAGAGTGAGATAAAGGTCATATTCTGATTATTCTGATCTGTATGATTCTGTGTGATTTGTGCTGTTGACATTCATGGAGAACAAACAGCTCTGAGTGTAGATGTAGAACAGAAGTAGTCAAAGCTAAATGTGGACTTACATCATTAATTCTGTCTTTTACAGCGTTATTTTCTGGTGTTACTAATGTTATTTTTATCTCTCATATTTTTAAATCTTGTGACATCTTTTACACTGCAAATTATTTGGTTCTTGTTAAGATAAAAAAAACAAACAAACTTAGATTTAGAAGTGTTAGATAGTTTATCTTGTTTTAAGGAAGCTTCTTCAAAAATACATAATTTATGTGGATAAAGCCTCATGTCTGACTATGAAATTATCTGAGAATATTGGAATTAATCATGGGAAGTTCAGGTCTTTTCTGAGAGCAGACTCCTGAATGAAAATAAGGCAATTATAAGGCTTCTAATAAAAACAGTGAACATGAAAGAGTTTTCAACACACAAACCATTCATTTTCACAAAGTTATAGTAAAATAAAAGCCTTCAAAAAACCGTTCAGGAGTCGAAAGAGTCGGCTCTTTTTTTAGGAGCTGAGCCAAAAGAGCTGAACTTTCCATCACTAAGTGGAATATTCTGACTACAGTAGAACACAGGAAAAGGAAATGAAGTTAAACATCATTAGATAGATAAGCAAATATTTACCTCGGCCAAGGAGGTTATGTTTTTACCTGAGTTTGTTTGTCTGTTTGTCCATTTGTTAGTTAGCCACATAACTCGAAAAGTTATGGACAGATTTTGATGAAATTTTCAGGATTTGTTGGCAATGGCACAAGGAAGAAATGATTAACTTTTGG